>CM061558.1:278737595-279017595 GCA_030864225.1 Capsicum baccatum var. pendulum
CCAGTGTGTTCCGTTTATATTTTTGTGGCCATTTGGGTGAACAAATGGGCGAAACGGCAGGAACAGGAAATTTTTTGGCCAAATCGGTGTGCTATTGCCTACAGTTTTGGGGATGGGCTAGGGGTTCAGGAGTGCTGTGGACCAAAAATTGACCGGGGCATGCCAGGGAGGTTAGGGATCAACCCATTATGGTCCGTTTAAATTTTTGTGGCCATTGTAGTGGAAAAAAGGGTGAAACGGCGTGAATGGGGCATTTTGAGCCAAATCGATGTGCTATAGCCTACGGGTTCAGGGGTGTACTCGGGGCCCGGGCGTGCTGTGTGTTGAAATTCGACCTGGGCATGCCAGGGAGGTTGGGGATCATCCCAGTGTGGTTCGTTTAAATTTTTATGGCCATTTGGGTGGATTAACGTGTGAAACTTCGCGAACGGGGCATTTTCGGGCCAAATCGGTGAGGTATAGCCCTGTGGGTCGAGGTTCGGGCGTTCTATGGGCGAAGAATCGATCGAGGCTTGCTAGGGAGGTTGGGGATCATCCCAGTATGGTCCTTTTAAATTTTTGTGGCTATTTGGATGGACAAACGGGCAAAACGGTGCGAATGGGTCATTTTTGGGCTAAATCGATGTGCTATAGCCCACGGTTTCGGGGGTGGGTCCGGGGTCTGGGCGTGCTGTAGGCCGAAAATTGACCGGGGCATGCCATGGATTTTGGGGATCATCCCAGTGTGGTTCTTTTAAATTTTCATTGTCGTTTGGGTGGACAAATGGGCAGAACGATGTGAATGGCGCATTTTCGAGCCAAATTGAGGTGCTATAGCCCACGGTTTTAGGGGTAGGCCCGGGGTCTAAAATTAACTAAGGTGTGACAGGGAGGTTGGGGATCATCCCAGTGGGGTCTGTTTAAATTTTCATGGCCATTTGGGTGGACAAACGGTCAAAACGGTGCGTATGGGGCATTTTTGGGCCAAATCGGTGTGCTATAGCCTACGGTTTCGGGGTTGGGCCCGGGGTTCGGGCGTATTGTGGGACGAAAATTGATTGGGGTGTGCAGAGATGTTGGGGATCATCCCAGTGTGGTCCTTTTAAATTTTTGTGGCCATTTGGGTGGACAAACGGGCGAAACGACGCAAACGAAGTGGTTTTAGGCCAAATCGATGTGCTATAGCCAACAGTTTTGGGGATGGGCCCGAGGTACGAGTGTGCTATGAGCCAAAAATCGACCAAGGCGTGCCATAGAGGTTGGCGATCATCCTAGTATGTTCCATTTAATCTTCGTGGCTATTTGGGTCAACAAACGGGCAAAACAGCGCGAACGGGGCATTTTTGGGCCAAATCGATGGGCTATAGCCAACGGTTTGGGGGTGGGCCCGGGATACGTGCATGCTGTGGGCTGAAAATCAACCGGGTGATATGAGAGAGATTAGGAACTCCCAAAATTACACCAAAACAGTCCACTCAACAAGGCACAAACCGAGGACCCTTTGAGAGTTAGTTTCGGCCAAGAACAAGAATACGAGTTTCACAAGTTAACAAGGTGTTGGTGACACCAAAATCAGCCAACCAATCTAAGTTACAACACAATATAATTAACAGCGAAGAACAACGACAATGCTATAACAAGACAACACTATACGGCTTACAACACAAGATACAAACAACTACAAGATGAAAATAAACAAAAGGATAGATAGTTAGACAAAGGTGGGGTAAATCCTAGTAACCACCGAGTACATAAAACTCTAAAACCCCTAACACCTCCACACACGATCACCTAACTATTACGATGACACAAGAGAGGATTCCACCACTCAAGAGCCAAGGTTTCTAAAAAACAAACAATTACAAGAGATTCCACCCTTGAATTGCTATCCTAGTTACAAGTTTCGATTTGCCTCAAGTAGAGAGAGGACTTTGTTGTTTCAAATGTCAAGACTTACAACAATAATCAACTAAGACTCAAAAGACCTATCTTGTTCTATCTATATTACATAACAATTTAGACTTAAAATAGTAAAAGTGCCCCTTTAATGAAAAGCCTTCAAAGGCCACCCCTCTAGTGTAGCAAATAAGAAAAAATAGGTGGATTTGGGTGTGTCTTTGGTCCATCTCGCATCTTAACATTGAACTTAATAGGATGATAATTTGATGCACTTTTACACACGTTGATATTCATAGTCTCACTTGTATCATCCTCTCCATCTTGAGAGGAATTTGCCCTCAAATTCAAGTAATCATCACCGGCAAGCTATCTCCTATTTTCATCATCTCTTCATTGCTCTTCCTAATGTTAGGATGTTCAAACAAGGGCCGCATGATATCATCAAGCATGCTCCTTGGATTTATATGTTCTAAAACCTGAACATAAGAAGATTTTATGCTAGGCAAAGTGCTAGTATCTCGGTTAGTAATCAACAAAGAGTCCTTGTGGGCAAATCCCACAATCCCAACTCTCAGCTTCTCTCATTCTTCATCCTCCTCACTCTCGGATTCTTATTCCATACCATCACTAATAATTACTTTTCTTGACATATACATAGGCAATATAATCTCACCTTCACACGGCCAAACATCTTCCTCATCCCCCTCCTTTGGCTCCTTGGGTTCTACCTTCTCTCCATCTTGAGATTGATCATCAATCTCCTTCGGTTCAAATCCCACCTCTTCCCTAAGAAAGTATAATTTTCCCTCCCTTAGGATCATATTTCTCCTATTTGGACACTCGTTAGCCTTGTGTCCCCAACCTTGGCATTTAAAACATTGAAAGCCCTTAGAACTAGAAGAGAAATGCGGTTTACCTTCATTTCTCGGAGGGTACCTTTGGTGAGACTTGTTTTCAGCTTGTGAAGCCTTTTCCTTGGTTTTTCCACATTGGATGGGTCATTTTTGTCCTTGTGCCAACTCGAGGGAGATTGCCCTTTGATCTTGACACTCGGTTTCTCCCGTAATTCCTTCTCAACTTCCAAGGCAGCTTGGAAGATTGCATCAATGGTGTCAAACTTGTAAAGTGTCAACCGTGAGGCAATGTCCCTATTTAACCCCACCTTGAATCGAATTATGTCATGGCTTACTTTTTCCCCTCGATGATCAAGTTTCAAAATGAGTTGTTGGAATTCATCATAGTAAGCCACGATGCTTTTGTTCCCTTGCCTCAAGTTATACAACTTAGTAAGGAGATCTTGATGGTAACTCTCGGGTAAGTACCTTTGTATCATTAGGTACCTTAACCTAAACCAATAGGGGGCTTCCCCTCAATCAAAACATTGCCAAATTGCTTCACATACTCCCACCACATAGTAGCATAACCCTCAAAATGTGCAATCGCATAACAACTCTTTTTCTCCTCGGTAAGGTCATTAACTTGGAAGATTCTCTCACAAGTGGACTCCCAAGCTAGAAATTCTTTCGGATCACTCTCACCTTTGAATTTTGGAAGCCCCACCTTGATGGTATTTAGACCTACATCACGATTTTGGTTCCCTTGTTGGTTCCAAAGACCAACTCTTCATTCTCGGCCGTGAACTTCCTTTGGATCACCTTGCCTACCCCTCGTATCCTCCCTTATTATGTAAACATCATCATATGCTCCATAACCAACATGTTTTTCTCCTCTACCATACCCCTCAACAAGGACGGGTCTATTTGGGTTAAGTGGTTCTTGTAGCGGCGGGATTGGATTTGGATAGTGAGGTCTTTGGTCAAGTGGATTTTGGATGGGTGGGCTTGGGTTTGGTGGTGGTATTTGGGTTCCAAGTCCTTGTTGGACTTGGTGAAGTGAAGGGTGGCTTGTTCTATCATGATCTCGGTTTTGGAAGTAAGGGTTGGTTTGATTTGTCGCAATAGGTGGATATAACATTTGGTGCATGGCCTCGGGAGTACTAATTGGTGAAATATGTCGAGGGGTAGAAGGTCAGCTTCTTTGGCTTTCCACTCTCTCTAATCTCCCATCCATTATTGACACTTTACCCTTCATTGATACCACATCTGAGTCTAATTTTTCAATACCCGCGGTCATACTATCCATGTCTCGGGACATAGCTTCAAGGCGAGCCAAAATGATACTAGTAGCATTGTGTTCCCCCGTGGGTTGAGAGTATGAGGTCTCGGGTTCCATATCACCAAAAAAAGTCCACAATTTCACACATAGCACACCAACAAAGGTTCAAGTCATTGAACCACAAGCAACAACACCACACAAACGGTAACAAGACAAAACACACGTTGTTGAAGAAAATTTGTTCCAAGGCTTTGATGTTCAATACTACACCTTTGAGGATGATATTTCGGCTATGGTTTAGGTGGAAAAGATTTTAGACTCTCTTTTCAAAAGTCAAAAAGTCTTCTACCAACTTTTCACCAACTTTCACTCTTTTGGCAAAACATCTTTTTGGAGTAGCCTTGTCTCTTTCCTCTTTTGTCTATTCTTGGAAAGTGTTGTTACTCCTTTTTGGTAAGTATGCTTTTTGAATGTCTCTTTTTCTTTACTACTTTGATGTTGTTTTGTAATTGTTTTCAAGACAAACACAAAGTCTTATACTTCTTTTCTCTCTTCAAGATCAAACAACAACTTCTTCAACACAACACAAGAACACAAGATGAACACCACCAACAACAACAAGAAACCGTCCACTTAATACCACAACACAACTGGAATCTTGCTCAAGAACTTGGGTGGTAGACTCAATAAGTGTCGAGGAGAAAGAGAACCAGCACTAGAAACAAACTAAGATAACAAAATATACTCAAATCTAGACACAAATCTAGGCCAAACACTACAACAAGAACACTCGGCCAAGAACACCAAACTCAAGAACACAACTCTTTTTGTGAGCTTTTCGACCTTAGACACCTCTTCTAGTGTTAGGAAACAAAGATCTAACACTAGAGCACACAAAAATCACAAGAAAACTAGGCAAGAATCTCGTCCAAAACAACAACAAGACACAATTTTGGCCAAGACAACAAGAATGGACAGATTTGCTTCTTTTTTGAATTTTCAGCTATTCAACACCTTTTTTTTTTTTTTTCGACTTAGAGAGCCCAAGATTGGTAGTGTAGAAACACAACCAGCCTTATCTCTGATACCAAATGATACGAGAGAGACTAGGAACTCACGAAATGACACCAAAATAGTCCACTCAACAAGGCACAAACCGAGGACCCTTTGAGAGCTAGTTTTGGCCAAAAACAAGCATACAAGTTTCACAAGTTTCACAAGTTAACAAGGTGTTGGTGACACCAAAATCAGCCAACCAATCTAAGTTACAACACAATATAATTAACAGCGAAGAACAACGACAATGCTATAACAAGACAACACTATACGGCTTACAACACAAGATACAAACAACTACAAGATGAAAATAAACAAAAGGATAGATAGTTAGACAAAGGTGGGGTAAATCCTAGTAACCACCGAGTACATAAAACTCTAAAACCCCTAACACCTCCACACACGATCACCTAACTATTACGATGACACAAGAGAGGATTCCACCACTCAAGCGCCAAGGTTTCTAAAAAACAAACAATTACAAGAGATTCCACGCTTGAATTGCTATCCTAGTTACAAGTTTCGATTTGCCTCAAGTAGAGAGAGGAATTTGGTGTTTCAAATGTCAAGACTTACAACAATAATCAACTAAGCCTCAAAATACCTATCTTGTTCTATTTATATTACATAACAATTTAGACTTAAAATGACAAAAGTTCCCCTTTAATGAAAAGCCTTCGAAGGCCACCCCTCTAGTGTAGCAAATAAGAAAATGGGCGGTTTTGGGTGTGTCTTTGGTCCATCTCACATCTCAACATTGAACTTCCTAGGATAATAATCTGCTGCACTTGTACACACGTTGATTTTCATAGTCGCATTTGTATCACCGGGGCAAGAAGGGAGGTTAGGGATCATCCCAGTGTGGTTCATTTAAATTTTCATGGCCATGTGGGTGGACAAACAAGCAAAATGGTGCAAACGGGGCATTTTCGGGCCAAATCGGTGTCTATAGCCCACGGTTTTGGGGGTGGAACCGAAGTCAAGCGTGATGAGGGCCAAAAATTGACTGAGGAGTGCTAGGGAGGTTGGGAATAGTCCTAGTGTAGTAATTTTATATTTTTGTGTCAATTTGGGTGTACAAACAAGCAAAACGGCGTGAACGGGGTATTTTTGGGTTAAATCGGTGTGCTATAGCCCATAATTTTGGGAGTGGACCTAGGGTCTGGGCGTACTGTGGGGCAAAATTTGATCAAGGAGTGCCAGGGAGGTTAGGCATCATCCCAGTGTGGTCCGTTTAAATTTTTGTGGCTATTTGGGTGGACAAACGGGCAAAACAACAAGAACGAGTCATTTTTGAGCCAAATCGGTGTGCTATAGCCCACAATTTTGGGGGTAGGATTGGGGTTCGGGCGTTCTGTAGGTTGAAAATTGATCAGGGCGTGTCAGGGAGGTTAAGGATCATCCCAGTATGGTCCATTTAAATTTTCATGGCCATTTGGGTGGACAAATGAGTGAAATAGCGCAAGCAGGGTATTTTCAAGCCAAATTTATGTGCTATAGCCCACGATTTCGAGGATGGGCCCAGGGTATAGGCGTGTTGTGGGCCAAAAATTGACCGAGGCATGTCAGGGAGGTTGCAGAATATCCTACTGTGGTCCGTTTAAATTTTCATGGCCATTTAAGTGGACAAACGGGAAAACGACATAAATAAGGAATTTTCGGGCTAAATCGGTGTGCTATAGCCAACGATTTTGGGGGTGATCCTGAGGTTCGAGCATGCTGTAGGCCAAAAATAAATCGGGGCATGCCAGGGAGGTTGGGGATCATTCTAGTATGGTCCGTTTAAATTTTCATGCCCATTTGGGTGGACAAACGGGTGAAACGGCGCGAATGAGGCATTTTTATGCCAAATCAGTGTGCTATAGCCAATGGTTTTAGGGGTGTGCTATGGGCCAAAAATCAATCAGGACATGCCAGAAAGGTTGGGGATCGTCCCAGTGTGGTCCGTTT
This sequence comes from Capsicum baccatum var. pendulum, assembly GCA_030864225.1. Lineage (NCBI taxonomy): Eukaryota > Viridiplantae > Streptophyta > Magnoliopsida > Solanales > Solanaceae > Capsicum > Capsicum baccatum. The sequence continues at coordinate 278,744,595 of CM061558.1, forward strand.
AAATTTTTGTGGCTATTTGGGTGGACAAACAAGCAAAATGGCGCATTTTCTGGCCAAATCAGTCTGGTATAGCCCACGGTTATAGGGGTGGGCTCGGGGTCTAGTCGTGTTGTGGGTCGAAAATCGACCAGAGCATGCTAGGGAGGTTGGGCATCGTCCCAGTATGGTCCGTTTAAATTTTTGTGGCCACTTGGGTGGGCGAACGGGCGAAACGGCACGAACGGGGCATATTCGGGCCAAATCGATGTGTTGCCCACAGTTTTGGGGGTAGGCCCAGGGTTCGGGCGTAATGTGGGCCAAAAATCGACTAGGGCATGCCAGGGAGGTTGGGGATCGTCTCAGTGTGGTATTTTTAGTTTTTTGTGGTTATTTGGGTGGACAACTGGGAAAAATTGCATGAACGGGACATTTTAGGGCAAAATTTATGTGCTATAACACACGATTTTGGGGCTGGTCCCGGTGTCCGGGCGTTCTGCGGGCTAAAGTTCTACCGGGGCGTACCTGGGAGGTTGGGGATCATCCTAGTATGGTCCATTTAAATTTTTGTAGCCATTTTAGGTGGACAAACGCGTGAAACAGTACAAACGGGGCTTTTTTCGGTCTAAATCAGTTTTCTATAGCCCATAGTTTTAGGGTTGGGCATGGGGTTCGGGCGTGCTGTGGGCCAAAAATTGATCAGGGTGTGCCAGGGAGGTTAAGTATCATCTCTATGTTGTTCATTTAAATTTTTGTGGACAATTGGGTTGAAAAAATGGCGAAACATCGTAAATGAGTAGTTTTTGAGACAAATCAGTGTGCTATAGCTTACGGTTTTGGTGGTGGGCCTGGAGTTCGAGCGTGCTGTGGGCCAAAAATTAACCAGGGCATGCTAGGGTGGTTAGAGATTGTCCTAGTGTGGTTCGTTTAAATTTTTATGGCAATTTATGTGGACAAACAGGCAAAATAGCGCGAACAGGGCATTTTCAGGTTTAATCAATGTGCTATACCTATGGTTTCATGGGTGGGCCTGGGGTCTGGGTGTGCTGTAAGCCAAAAATTAACCGAGGCATGCCAGGAAGGTTGAGGATCATCCCTGTGTCGTCCGTTTAAAATTTCATGGCCATTTGGGTGGACAAACAGGAGAAAAAGCATGAACGGGGCATTTTCGGGCCAAATCATTGTTCTATAGTTAACGGTTTTGGGGGTGGCCCCAGGGTCTGGGTGTATTGTTGGCCGAAAATCAATCAATACATGCCAGGGAGATTGGGGATCGTCACAATGTGGTCCGTTTAATTTTTTTTGGTTATTTGGGTGGGCAAACGGGAGAAACGGTGCGAACGGGGCATTTTTAGGCTAAATCGGTGTGCTATAGCCCACGGTTTTGGGGGTGGGCCCTGGGTCCAGGCGTTCTGGGGGCCAAAAATAGACAGTAACATGCCAAGGAGGTTGGGAATCGTCCCACTATGGTCCATCTAAATTTTCATGGCCATTTAGGTGGACAATCAGACGAAACATCACAAATGGGTCTTTTTCAAGCTAAATCGGTGTGATATAACCCACAATTTTGGGGGTGAGCCTGGGGGACGGGCGTGAAGTGGGTCGAAAATCGACCGGGGAGTGTAAAAAAGGTTAGGGATCATCCCTATATGGTCCATTTAAATTTTCATGGTTATTTAGGTGCACAATCGGGCAAAAAAGCATGAATGGGGCATTTTCGGGCTAAATTAATGTGTAATAGCCCATGATTTTGGGGTGAGCCTGGGGTTCGGGCGTGTTGTTATACAAAAATTGATCGAGGCATGCCAGGGAGGTTGGGGATCGTCCCAATGTTGTCTGTTTAAAATTTTATGGCCATTTGGGTGGACAAATGGGCAAAACAGTATGAAAGGGCCATTTTTAGGCAAAATTGGTGTGCTATTTCCTACGATTTTAGGGGGTCCCGAAGTTCAGGCGTGCTGTGGGTTAAAAAAATCAACCAGGACGTGCCAGGGAGGTTGAGGATCATCCCAGTATGGTCTGTTTAAATTGTCGTGGCAATTTGGGTGACCAAACAGATGAAACGGTGAGAACCGAGAATTTTCAGGATAAATCAGTGAGCTATAGCCAATTATTTTGAGGGTGGACCCAGGATCCAGGCATGCTGTGGGCCAAAAATCAATCAGGGCATGCCAGAGATTTTGGGGATCGTCCCAGTGTAGTCCGTCTAAATTTTTGTGGCTATTTGGGGGACAAACAGGCAAAAAGGCGTGAATGGGCCATTTTTAGGCCAAATCGGTGTGCTATAGCCGACGATTATGGGGTTAACCCAAGGTCTGGTCGTATTGTGGGTCAAAAATTGATCGGGGCATGCCAGGGAGGTTGGTCATCGTCCCAGTGTGGTCCGTTTAAATTTTTGTGGCCATTTGGGTGGACAAGCGGGCAAAATAGCACAAACGGGGTATTTTTCGGTCTAAATCGCTGTGCTATAGCCCATAGTTTTAGGGGTGGGCCCAGGCTCCGGGCGTGTTATGGTCCTAAAATTAATTGAGGTATGCCAGGGAGGTTGGGGATCGTCCCAGTATGGTTTGTTTAAATTTTCGTGGCCATTTGGTTGGACAAACAAGGGAAATGATGCAAATAGGGTATTTTTGAGCTAAATCGATGTGCTATAGCCCACGATTTTGGGGGTAGGCCCATGGTCCGAACGTGTTGTGGGTCAAAAATTGATCGAGGCATGCCAGTGAGGTTGAAGATCATCCTAGTGTGGTCTATTTAAATTTTTGTGGCCATTTGGGTGGACATATGGGCGAAACAATGAGAACGGGGAATTTTCAGGCAAAATCGATGTGTTGTAGCCCACAGTTTTTAGGATGAGCCCGGAGTCCAAGCGTGCTGTGGGCCTAAAATTGACCAAGGCCTGTTAGGGAGGTTGGGGACCATCAGAGTGTTGTCCGTTATATTTTTGTGGCCATTTGGGTGAACAAATAGGAGAAACGATGTGAACAGGGAAATTTTGAGCAAAATCGGTGTGCTATAGCCCACAATTTTAGGGGTAGGCCCACGGTTCGGGCGTTCTGTAGGACAAAAACTGACCTGGGAGTGCTAGGGGGTTCAAGATTGTCCCAGTGTCATCCTTTTAAATTTTTGTGGCTATTTGTGTGGACAAACGGGCGAAACGGTGTAGATGGGGCATTTTTGGGCCAAATTGGTGTGCTATAGCCCATGATTTCGGGGGTGGGCCCGGGGTACGGGTGTGCTGTTGACCAAAAATCAACTGGGTGTGCCAGGGAGGTTGGGGATCATCCCTGTACGGTCCATTTAAATTTTCATGGCCATTTAGGTGGACAAACTAGCAAAACAGCGCGAATCGGGCAGTTTTGAGCCAAATCAGTGTGCAATAGTTAGCGGTTTTTGGGGTGGGCCGGGGTCCGAGCGTGCTGTGGGCCAAAAATCAATTGAGACGTGCCATGGAGATTGAGGATCGTCCCAATATGGTCCATTTAAATTAAAACAATGTGAACGGTGAGTTTTAGGGCTAAATTGGTGTCTATAGCCCACGGTTTTGGGGATGGACCTGGGGTCCGGGCATGCTGGGGGTCAAAAATCGATCGAAGAATGCCATGGATGTTGGGGATCATCCCAGTATGGTCCGTTTAAATTTTGATGGCCATTTAGGTAGACAAACAAGAGAAATGGCGCGAATAGGGCATTTTCGGGCCAAATCAGTGTGCTAAGCCCAGGATTTCAGGAGTGAGCCCGGGTTCCGAGCGTGTAGTGGGCCGAAAATTGACCGAACAGTTCCAGGAATGTTAGGGATCATCCCAGTGTGGTCCGTTTAAATTTTCATGGCTATTTAGGTTGACAAACGGGCAAAACAGCATAAATGAGGCATTTTTGGGATAAATTGGGGTGCTATAGCCCACGATTTTGGGGGTGAGCCCGGGGTCCGGGCATGCTGTAGGTCGAAAATTGATCAGGGCTTGCCAGGGAGGTTGGGTATCATCCCAGTGTGGTCCGTTTAAATTTTCGTGGTCATTTGGGTGGACAAACGGGCGAAACGATGCACAGGGGCATTTTCAGGCAAAATCGATGCACTATTACCAACGGTTTTGGGGGTGGGTCTGAGGTTTGGGCGTGCTGTAGGCCAAAAATCAACCAGGGCATACTAGGAAAGTGGGGGATCATCTCAGTATGGTATTTTTAAATTTTGTGGCCATTAGTGTGGACAAACGGGCTAAACGATGCCAATGGGGCATTTTTGGGCCAACACGATGTGCTATAGCCAACGGTTTCATGGGTGGGCCAAAGGTTCGGGCATGCTGTGCGCTAAAAATTAATCGGGGCATGCCAGAGAGGTTAGGGATCATCCTAGTGTGATCCGTTTAAATATTTATGGCTATTTGTGTGGACAAATGGGCAAAAAGGCATGAACAGGGCATTTTAGGGCCAAATTGATGTGTTATAGCCCACGGTTATGAGGGTGGGCCTGGGTCTGGTCGTGTTATGGTCCAAAAATAGGCCGGGCCATTCCAGGGAGGTTGGGCATCATCCTAGTGTCTTTCATTTAAATTTTCTTGGCTATTTGGATGGACGAACATGTGAAATAGCACGTACGAGGCATTTTCAGGACAAATCAGTGTGCTATATAGTCCATAGTTTTAGGGGTAGGCCTGGGGTCCGGGCGTGCTGTGGGATGAAAATTGACCAAGGCATGCCAGGGATGTTGGGGATCATCCCAATATGGTCCGTTTAAATTTTTGTGGCCATTTGGGAGGACAAATGGGAAAAACGGTACGAACGGGGCATTTTCGAGCCAAATTGGTGTGCAATAGCCCACAGTTTTGGGGGTGGGTATGGGGTCTAGGCATGCTGTGGGCTGAAAATCAAATGGGGCATGCCAGGGAGGTTGGGTATCGTCCCAGTTTAGTCCATTTAAATTTTTGTGGCCATATGACTGGACAAATGAGTGAAACAGTGCGAATCGATCGATTTTGGCCCTTATCGGTGTGGCCCACAATTTTGGGGATGGATCAAGGTTCGGGTATGATGTAGGCTAAAAATCGATCGGGGCATGCCAGGGAGGTTGGGGATAGTTCTAGTGTGGTCAGTTTAAATTTTCGTGTCCATTTGGGCAGACAAAGGAGCGAAACAGCGCGAATAGTGCATTTTCGAGCTAAATCAATGAGCTATAGCCCACGGTTTTTGGGGTGGGCCCGGGGTTCGGGGATGCTATGGGCCAAAAATCAATTGTGGGATGCCAAGGATATTGGGGATCGTTCCAGTGTGGTCCTTTTAAATTTTCATGGCCATTTGGGTGGACAAAAGGGCAAAATAGCGCGAACAAGGTATTTTTGTGCAAAATCGGTGTGCTATAGCCTACAGTTTCAGTGGTGGGCTTAGGGTCCGGGCGTGCTGTGGGTTAAAATCAATCGAGGCTAGCTAGGGAGGTTGGGCATCGTCCCTGTGTGGTCCACTTAAATTTCCGTGGCCATTTGGATGGATAAACGGGCGACACGATGCTTATGAGGCATTTTCGATCCAAATTAGTGGGCTATAGCCCACGATTTTGGGGGTGGGCCTGGGGACCGAGTGTGCTGTGGGCCAAATATCGACAGAGGTCTGCCAGGGAGGTTTGGGGGATCATTCTAGTGTGGTCCGTTTAAATTTTCATAGCCATTTTGGGTGGACAATGGCAAAACAGCATAAACGAGGCATTTTTGGGCCAAATTGGTATGCTATAGCCCACGGTTTTGGGGGTGGGCCCAGGTCTGGACATACTGTGGGTCGAAAATCATCCGAGCTGTGCTAGAGAGGTTGGAAATCAACCTAGTATGGTCCGTTTAAATTTTCGTGGCCATTTGGTTAGAGAAAAGGGCAAAACGGCACGAACGGAGTATTTTTGGGCCAAATCGGTGTGCTATATCCCACATTTTCGAGGGTGGGCCTGAGGTTCGTGTGTGCTGTGGGCTAAAAATTGACCAGTGTATACCAGGAAGGTTTTCGATCATCTTAGTTTGGTCCGTTTAAATTTTCATGACCACTTAAGTGGACCAACGAGCAAAACAGTGCGAACGGGGTGTTTTTGGGCAAAACTAGTGGTGCTATAACCCATGGTTTCGATGGTGGGCTCGGGGTCCGGGCGTGTTGTGTGATAAAAATCGACCAGGGTATGCCAGGGAGGTTGAGGATCATCCCAGCGTGGTTCGTTTAAATTTTTATGTCCATTTGGGTGGACAATCAGCTCGAACAGGGAATTTTCCGTCAAAATTGGTGTGCTATAGCCCATGATTTTAAGGGTGGGCCTGGGGTCCGAGCATGTTGTGGGCTGAAAATCGATCGGGGCATGCCTGGAAGGTTTTAAATTATTCCAGTGCGTACCGTTTAAATTTTCGTGGCCTTTTAGGTGGAAAATGGGCAAAAAGGTGAGAACTGGCCATTTTTGGGCTAAATCGGTGTACTAAACCCCACGGTTATGGGGGTGGGCCCGAGGTTTGGTCGTATTATGGGTCAAAAATTGATCGGGGCATGTCAGGGAGGTTGGGCATCGTTCCAGTGTGGTCCGTTTAAATTTTCTTGGCCATTTGGGTGGACAAGCGAGCGAAATAGCATAAATGGTGAATTTTTCAGGCTAAATCGGTGTGCTATAGCTTACATTTTCTAGGGTGCGCCCAGAATCTGGGTGTGTTGTGGCCCAAAAATTAATTAAGGTGTGCTAGGGAGGTTGGGGATTATCTCAGTGTGGTTCGTTTAAATTTTTGTGGCCATTTGGGTGGACAAATGGGCGAAACGATGCAAACGGGGCATTTTTTAGCCAAATCGGATTGCTATGGCCCACGATTTTGGGGGTGGGCCCAGGGTACAGGTTTGCTATGGGTCAAAAATTGATCGGGGCATGCCAGGGAGGTTGGGGATAGTCTTAATGTGGTCTATTTAAATTTTTGTGGCCATCTGGGTACTTATAGGCGAAACGACGTGAACGAGGAATTTTTCGTCCAAATCAATGTGCTGTAGCCCACAGTTTTGGAGATGGGTCCGGGGTCCGACGTGCTATGGACCCAAAATTGACTAGGTCTTGCTAGGGGGTTGGGGACCATCCCAGTGTGGTCCGTTTATATTTTTGTGGCCATTTGGGTGAACAAATGGGAGAAACAGCGCGAACAGGGCATTTTTTGGCCAAATCGATGTGATATAGCCCTAGATTTTGAGGGTAGGCACGAGGTCCGAGCGTTCTGTCCCAGTGTGGTACATTATTATTTTTTGGCCATTTGGGTGGATAAATGGGCGAAACGGCATGGACGGGGCATTTTTGGGCCAAATTGGTGTGCTATATAGCCCATGGTCTCGAAGGTGGGCCCGGGGTACGAGCGTGCTGTGGGCCAAAAATCAAGCGGGGTGAGCCAAGGATGTTGGGGATCATCTTTGTGTGCTCCGTTTAAATTTTCATGGCCATTTGGATGGATAAACTAGCAAAATGACGCAAACGGGGCATTTTCGAGCCAAATCAGTGTGAAATAGTTAGCGGTTTTGGGGGTCGGCCCGGGGTCCGGGCGTGCTGTGGTTCGAAAATCAATCGGAATGTTCCATGGAGATTGGGGATTGTCCCAGTGTGGTTTGTTTAAATTTCAACAATGTGAAATGTGAGTTTTCGGGCCAAATCGGTGTGCTATAGCCCACGGTTTTGGGGGTGGGCCCAGGGTCCAATCATTCTGGGGGCTAAAAATTGATCGGAGCATGCCATGGAGGTTGGAGATCATCCTAGTGTGGTCCGTTTAAATTTTCATGGCCATTTAAGTGGACAAACGGGAGAAACAACGCAAATAGGGCATTTTTTGGCCAAATCTGTGTGCTATAGCCCATAATTTTGGGGGTGAGCCTGCGTTCTAAGTGTGCAGTGGGCTGAAATTGATCGGGAAGAGCCAGGAAGGTTGGGGATCATCCCAGTGTGGTCCGTTTAAATTTCCATAGCCATTTAGGGGACAAACAGGCAAAACAGCGTAAATGGGGAATATTTGGGCCAAATTGGTGTGCGATAGCCCACAATTTTGGGGTTGATCCCGGGGTCCGGGTGTGCTGCGGGTCAAAAATTGACTTGGGAGTGCCAAGGAGGTTGTGGATCATCCCAGTGTGGTCCGTTTAAATTTTCGTGGTTATTTGGGTGGACAAATAGGAGAAATGGTGCAACAGAGGCATTTTCAAGTAAAATCGATGTGCTATTGCCCATGGTTTTGGGGTGGGCCTTAGGTTCGGCCGTGTCATGGGCCTTAAATTAACCGAGGCATGCCAGGGAGGTTGGGAATCATCCCAGTGTGGTCTATTTAAATTTTCATGGCCATTTGGGTGGACAAACATGCTAAACGATGCAAACGGGGGATTTTTAGGCCAAATTGATGTGCTATAGCCAACGATTTTGGGTGTGGGCCCAGGGTCTGGGCATGCTGTGCGCTGAAAATCGATCGGGGCATGCCAGAGAGGTTATGGATCATCCCAGTGTGGTCCGTTTAAATTTTTGGGGCCATTTGGGGGGACAAATGGTCAAAAAGGTGCGAACGGGGCATTTTCGAGCCAAATTAATGTGCTATAGCCTACGGTTATGAGGGTGGGCCTGGGGTCTAGTCGTGTTATGGTCCAAAAATTGGCCGAGGCATGCCAGGGAGGTTGGGCATCATCGTAGTGTGGTCCGTATAAATTTTCGTGGCCATTTTGGTGGACAAACGAGAGAAACGATGCTGATGGGGAATTTTCAGGCCAAAACGGTGTGCTATAGCCTATGTCTTTGGGGGTAGACCCGGGGTCCGGGTGTGCTGTAGGATAAAAATTGAGCAGGGCATGCCAAGGATGTTGGGGATCATCCTAGTATAGTCCGTTTAAATTTTTGTGGCCATTTGGTGGGACAAACGGGCAAAATAGCACGAATGTGGCAATTTTGGGCCAAATTGGTGTGCAATAGCCCATGGTTTTGGGGGTGGGTACGGGGTTCGAGCGTGCTGTAGGCTGAAAATCGATTGGGGTATGTTAGGAAGGTTAGGGATCGTCCTAGTGTGGTCTGTTTAAATTTTCGTGGCCATATGACTGGACAAATAAGCAAAATAGTGTGAACGAGGCATTTTATGGCCAAATCAGTGTGGCCCACGATTTCAGGGATGGATCGGGGTCCAGGCATGCTGTAGGCCAAAAATTATTTGGGGTATGCCAGGGAGGTTGGGGATAGTCCTAGTGTGGTCAGATTAAATTTTTTTGGCCATTTGGGTAAACAAAGGGGAGAAACGACTTGAATGGTGCATTTTCGGGCTAAATCGATGAGCTATAGCCCATGGTTTTGGGGATGGGCCTGGGGTTAGGGCATGCTATGGGTCAAAAATCAATCGAGGCGTGCCAAGGATGTTGGGGATCATCCCAGTATGGTCTGTTTAAATTTTCGTGGCTATTTGGGAGGACAAATGGGCAAAAACAGCGCGAATGAGGCATTTTTGGGCCAAATCGGTGTGGTATAGCCTACGGTTTCAAGGGTGGGCTTGCGGTCCGAGTGTGCTATGGGCTAAAATCGATAGAGGCGAGCCAGAGAGGTTGAGAATCATCCCAGTGTGGTCCGCTTAAATTTTCATGGCCATTTGGGTGGACAAACGGGCGACACGACGCTTATTGGGCATTTTTAGTCCAAATCGGTGGGCTATAGCCCACGGTTTTGGGGGTGGGCCTGGGGACCGAGCGTGCTAAGGGCCAAAAATCGACCAGGGTGTGCCAGGGAGGTTGGGGATTGTTCCATTGTGGTACGTTTAAATTTTCATAGCCATTTGGGTGGACAAACGGGAGAAATGGTATAAACGAGGCATTTTTGGGCCAAATTGGTGTGGTATAGCCCACGGTTTTGGGGGTGGTCTCGGGGTTCGGGCATGCAGTGGGCCAAAAATCATCCGAGACGTGCTAGGGAGGTTGGGGATCAACACATGTGGTCCATTTAAATTTTCGTGGTCATTTGGTTAGAGAAAAGGGTGAAACGGCACGTACGGAGCATTTTCGGGCAAAATCGGTGTCCTATAGCCCAATTTTTTGGGGGTGGGGCCGGGGTACGAGCTTGCTGTGGGCTAAAAATTGACCAGGACATGCCAGGGACGTTGGGGATCGTCCCTGTGTGGTTCGTTTAAATTTTTGTGACCCATGATTTCAGGGGTGGGATCAGGGTCCAGGCGTGTTGTGTGACAAAAATTGATCAGGGCGTGTCAGTGAGATTGGGGATCATCCCAGCGTGGTTCATTTAATTTTTTACGGCCATTTGGGTGGACAATCGGCTCGAATGGGGCATTTTTCGACCAAATCGGTGTGCTATAGCCCACGATTTCAGGGGTGGGCATGGGTCCGAGTGTGCTGTGGGCTAAAAATTGACTGGGGCATGCCTGAGAGGTTGGGGATCATTCCACAACCGAGTGAAACAGCATAAACGTGGCATTTTTTAGCCAAATTGGGGTGCTATAGCCCATGGTTTTGGGGGGTGAGCCCGATATTCGAATGGGTTATAGGCCGAAAATCGATCGGGGCATGCCAGGGAGGTCAGGGATCATCCCAGTGTGGTCCAATTAAATTATTGTGGCCATTTGGGTCGACAAACAGGCGAAACGGTGTGAACGGGGCATTTTCAGGCATAATCGATGTGCTATAGCCCACAGTTTCGGGGGTGGGTCTGGGTTTCTGGCTTACTATGGGCAGAAAATTGATTGGGGCATGCCAGGGACGTTGGGGATCATCCCAGTATGGTCTATTTAAATTTTTGTGGCTATTCGTATGGACAAACGGGCAAAACGACATGAACGGTGTATTTTGGGCTAAAAGGGTGTGTTGTAGCCCACGATTTTAGGGGTGGGCTCACGCCAGGGAGGTTGGGGATCATCCCAGTATGATCCATTTAAATTTTATTGGCCATTTGTGTGAACAAACGAATGAAACGGCGCGAACGGGGCATTTTAGGGCCAAATCGGTGTGCTATAGCCCAAGGTTTTGGGGGTGGGCCCAGGGTTCGGGCGTGATATGGGCCAAAAATTGACTGGGGCATGCCAGGGAGGTTGGGGATTATCCCAGTGTGGTCCGTTTAAATTTTTGTTGACATTTGGATGAATAAACGGGTGAAACGGCATGAACACGACATTTTTGGGTCAAATCAGTGTGCTATAGCTCACGATTTTGGGTGTGGGCCCAGGGTCCGGGCGTACTGTGGGTCAAAATTTGATCGAGGCATGCCAGGGAGGTTGGGGATCGTCCCAATATGGTCCGTTTTAGTTTTTGTGCCCGTTTGTGTGGACAAATGGGAAAAACGATGCAAATAGGATGTTTTCGGGCCAAATCGGTGTGCTATAGCCCACGATTTCGGGGGTGGGCTCGGGTTCCAGGTATCCTGTGTATTGAAAATCGATAAGGGCATGCCAGGGAGGTTGGGGATCATCCCAGTGTGGTCCTTTTAAAATTTCTTGGCCATTAGGGTGGACAAACCGGTGAAACGGCATGAACGGGGCATTTTTGGGCAAAGTCGATGTGCTATAGCCCACGGTTTCAGTGGTGGGCTCGGGGTTTGGGCGTGTTACAGGATAAAATACGACCAGGGCGTGCTAGGGAGGTTAGGGATCCTCCCGGTATGGTGTTTTTTAATTTTCATTTTTTTTGGGTTAAAAAATGGGAGAAACGGCGCGAATGGGATATTTTCAACCCAAAAAGCTATGAAAATTTAAAAGGACCATAGAAACGGTGCGAACGAGATATTTTTGAGTCAAATTGGTGTGCTATGACCCACGGTTTTAGGGTGGGTCTGGGGTCCAAGCGAAATCGATAGGGGCATCGCAGGGAGGTTGGGACTAGACCCAGTGTAGTCCATTTAAATTTTTGTGGCTATTTGGGTGGATAAACGGGCGAAATGGTGAAAATAGGATATTTTCGGGCTAAATCGGTGTGCTATAGCCCACAGTTTAGGGGGTGGGCTCGGGGTTCGGGCGTTCTGTGGGCCGAAAATTGACCGAGGCGTGCCAAGGAGGATGAGCATCATCCCAGTGTGATCCGTTTAAATTTTTGTGGCCATTTGGTTGGACAAACGGGTGAAACAGCGTGTACAGGGAATTTTCGAGCATAATCGGTGTGCTATAGTCCACGGTTTAGGGGATGGGCCGAGGGTTATGGAGTGCTTTGGGCCAAAAATTGACCAAGGCATACTAAGGAGGTTGGAGATCATCCCAGTGCAGTCTTTTAAATTTTTGTGGCCATTTATGTGGATAAACGGGCAAAATGACGCGAAGGGGGCATTTTGGGCCAAATCGATATGCTATGGCCCACGATTTTAGGGGCGGGCCAGGTGTTCGGGGCTGCTGTGGGCCGAAAATCAATTGGGGCATGCCAGGGAGGTTGGAGATCGTTCCAGTATGATCCATTTAAATTTTTGTAGCTATTTGGGTTGACAAACGAGTGAAAAGGAGCGAATGGAGCATTTTTGGGCCAAATCGGTGAGCTATAGCCTAGGGTTTTGGGGGTGGGCCCGAGGTCCGGGTATGCTGTGGGCCAAAAATTGATCGGGGTGCGTCAGAGAGGTTGGGGTTCATCCCAGTATGGTCCATTTAAATTTTTTCGGCCATTTTGGTGGACAAACGGGCAAAATAACGCGAACGAGGTATTTTCGGGCCAAATCGGTGTGCTATAACGCACGATTTTGGGGGTGTGCCCGGGGTTCGGGCAAGCTGTGGGTTGAAAATCAACCGTTTCATGCCAGGGAGGTTGGGCTTTGTCCCAGTGTGGTCCGTTTAAATTTTTGTGGCCATTGGGTGGACAAACGGGCGAAACGGTGCGAACGGGGCATTTTTAGAATAAATCGGTATGCTATAGTCCACGGTTTCGGGGGTGGCCCTGGGGTCCGGACGTGATGTGTGACGAAAATAGACTGGGGTGTGCCAGGGAGTTAGGGATCGTCCCAGTATGGTCCGTTTAAATTTTTATGGCCATTTGTGTGGACAAACGGGCAAAACGGCGCGAATGGGGCATTTACGGGCCAAATCGATGTGCTATAGCCCAAGATTTAAGACGTGGGCCCGAGGGTGCCTGTGAGGTTGGGGATCGTCCCAGTGTGGTCCATTTAAATTTTCGTGGCCATTTGGCAGGACAAACTGGTGAAACAGCGCGAATGGGGTGTTTTCGAGCCAAATCGATGTGCTATAACCCATGGTTTCGGGGGTAGGCCCAGGGTTTGGGCGTACTACAGGCCAAAAATCAACCGATGCGTGTCAGGGAGATTGGGGATCCTCCTAGTATGGTCCAATTAAATTTTTGTGGCTTTTTAGGTGGATAAACTGGAGAAACAGTTCGAACGGAGCATTTTCAGGCTAAATAGGCGTGTTATAGCCCACGATTTTAAGGGTGGGCCCACGGTCCGGACATGTTGTGGGACAAAAATTGGCCGAGATATGATAGGAAGGCTAGGGATCGTCCCTATGTGGTTCGTTTACTTTTTTTTGGTCATTTGGGTAGATAAACGGGCGAAATAGAGTGAACGAGGCATAATAGCCCATGATTTCTGGGGTGGGCCCGGGGTCCGGGTATGCTGTGGGTCAAAAATCGATCGAGGCATTCCAAGGAGGTTGGGGATCATCCCAGTGTGGTCCATTTAAATTTTTGTGGCTATTTGGGTGGACAAACGGGCGAAACGACGCAAATGAGGTATTTTTGGGCCAAATCGTAGTGTTATAGCCTACGGTTTTGGGGGTGGGCATGGTATTCGGGCTTGTCTGCCAAAAATCTACCGGGGCATGCCAGGGATGTTGGGGATCATCCCAGTGTGGTTTGATGAATTTTTTGTGGCTATTTGTGTGGAGAAACGGGCGAAATTGCGCAAACGGGGCATTTTTGGGCCAAATTGATGTGCTATAGCCCATGGTTTTAGGGGATGGGCCCGAGGTTAGAGCGTGTTGTGGGCAGAAAATTGACCGTGGTGTGCCAGGGAGGTTGGGAACGTCCCAATATGGTCCGTATAAATTTTTGTAGCCATTTGGATGGACAAACGGGAGAAAAGGCGCAAATGAGGCCTTTTTGGGCTAAATCGACGTGCAATGGCCCAAAGTTTTGTGGGTGTGCCGGGGGTTCGGGTGTGCTGTAGGACAAAAATCGATCAAGGAGTATTGAGAGTTTGGGGATCATCCCAATGTGGTCCGTTTAAATTTTAGTGGCCATTTGGGTGGACAAACTAGCAAAACGGCATAAATGGGGCATTTTTGGGCCAAATCGGTGTGCTATAGCCCACGGTTTTGGGTGTGGGTCCAGGGTCCGAGCGTGTTGTGTGCCAAAAATCAACCGGGGCATGCCAGAGAGGTTGGGGTTCGTCCAATGTAGTTTGTATAAATTTTTGTGGTAATTTGGTTGGACAAACGGGAGAAACGGCACGAACGGGGCCTTTTCTGGCCAAATCGTTGTGATATACCCTATGGTTTTGGGAGTGTGCCCAAGGTCCGGGCGTGTTGTGGGCCAAAAATCAATTGGGGTGTGCTACGGAGGTTGGGAATCATCCCAGTATGGTCCGCTTAAATTTGTTTGGCTATTTGTGTGGACAAATGGGCAAAACTGTGCTAACGGGGCATTTTTGGGCCAAATCGGTGTGCTATAGCCCATAGTTTTGGGTGTGGGCTCGGAGTTCGGGTGTGCTGTGGGCTGAAAATTGACCGAAGCATGCCAGGGAGGGTGGGAATCATCCCAGTATGGTCTGTATAAATTTTTGTGGCCATTTGGGTGGGAAAATGGGAGAAACAACGCGAACGGGGGCTTTTCGAGCCAAATCGGTGTGCTATAGCACACGGTTTTGGAGGTGTGCCTAGGGTCCAAGTGTGATATGGTCCAAAAATTGTTCGGCGCGTGCCAGGGAGGTTAGGGATCATCACAGTGTGGTTTTTTTAAATTTCCGTGGCCATTTGGGTGGACAAAAAGGCATGAATGGGTCATTTTCGGGCCAAATTGGTGTGCTATAGCCCACAGTTTTGGGCGTGGGCCCATAGTCGGGCGTTCTGTGGGGAAAAATCAACAGGGGCGTTTCAAGGAGGTTGGGGGTTGTCCCATTGTGGTCAAATTTTAATTTTTGTGTCTATTTGGGTGGATAAACGGGCGATACGGCACGAACGTGGCATTTTCTGGCCGAATCGGTGTGCTATAGCCCATGGTTTAGGGGTGGGCCCAAATTTCGGGCGTGCTCTGGGCCAAAAATTGACCAGGGTGTGCTAGGGAGGTTGGGAATCATCCCAGTGTGGTCCGTTTAAATTTTTGTGGCCATTTGGGTGGACAAACGTGCGAAATAATGTGAATGGGACATTTTCGGGCCAAATTGGTGTGCAGCCCACGGTTTCGGGGGTGGGCTCGGGGTTCGTGCCTGATGTAGGCTAAAAATCAATTGGGACGTGCCAGGGAGGTTGGGGATCATCCCAGTATGGTCCGTTTAGATTTTTGTGGCCATTTGGATAGACAAACGAGCGAAACGGTGCGAACGGGGCATTTTTAGAAAAAATCGTTGAGTTATAGCCCATGGTTTTGGGGGTGGGCCCAGGGTACGAGTGTGCTGTTTGCTAAAAAATTAATCGGGGTGTGTCTGGGACGTTGGGGATCATCCTAGTGCGGTCCGTTAAAATATTTACGGTCATTTGGGTGGACAAAAGGGCAAAACGGCGTGAACGGGGCATTTTCGGGCCAAATCGGTGTGCTATAGCCCATGGTTTAGGGGTTTGGCCCAGGGTTCGGGAGTGTTGTGCGTTAAAAATAGATCGGGGTAGGCCAGGGAGGTTGGGAATCATCCCAATGTAGTCTATTTGAATTTTCTTCGCCATTATCATGGACATACGGGCGAAACGGCGTGAATGGGGTATTTTTTGGGCCGAATCGGTGTGCTATAGCCCACGGTTTCAGGGGTGGGCCCGAGATTCTAGCGTGATATGGACTGCAAATCAATCAAGGTTTTCCATGGGGTTGAGGATCATCCCAGTATGGTCCGTTTAAATTTTTGTGGTCATTTAGGTGAACAAACGGGCAAAACGGCGCGAATGGGGCATTTTTGGGCCAAATTGGTGTTCTACAACCCATGGTATAAGGGTGGGCAAGGGTTCCGGGCGTGCTTTGGGCCAAAAATTGATCGGGGCATGCTAGGGAGGTTGTAGATCATCCTAGTATGGTCCGTTTAAATTTTCATGGCCATTTGGGTGGAAAAAGGAGCGAAACGGTGCGAACGGGGTATTTTCGAGCTAAATCGGTGTGCTATAGCCCATAAATTTTTGGGTGGGCTCGGGCTTCGAGTAGCTGTGGGCCAAAAATAGACCGGGGCATGCCAGGGATGTTCAAGATCGTCCTAGTGTGGTCCGTGTAAATTTTTTAGGCCATTTGGGTGGACAAACGAGTAAAGCAGCACGAACGGAGCAGTTTTTGGCCTAATCGGTCTGCTATAGCCCACGATTTTGGGGGTGGGCCCAAGGTTTGGGTGTGATGTAGGTTGAAAATTGACCTCGGCATGCCAGGGAGTTAGGGATTGTCCCAATATGTTTCGTTTAAATTATCATGGCCATTTGGGTAGACAAACGGGCAAAACGGTACGAACGGGGTAATTTCAAGCCAAATCAGTGTGCTATAACCCACGATTTTAGGCGTGGGCTCAGAGTTTGGGCGTGCTGTCAGCCTAAATTCGATCGGGGCATGGCAGGGAGGTCAAAGATCATCCCAGTGTGGTCCGTTTAAATTTTTATGGCCATCTGGGTGGACAAACTGGTGAAACAGCACGAATGGGGCATTTTCGAGCCAAATCGGTGTGCTATAACCCACGGTTTTAGGGGTGGGCATGCAGTTCGGGTGTGTTGCGGGCTAATAATCAACTGGGACGTGTCAGAGAGGTTGGGGATCATCCCAGTATTGTCTTTTTAAATTTTTATTGCTCTTTCGGTGGACAAATGGGAGAAACGGTGCGAACGGGGCATTTTTGGGATAAATTAGTGTGCTATAACCCATGATTTTGGGGGTGGGTCTGGGGTCCAGACGTGCTGTGGGTCAAAAATAGGTCGGGGCATGCCAGGTAGGCTGGGCATCATCCCAGTATGGTCCGTTTAAATTTTCATCGCAATTTGGGTAGACAAACGTGCAAAACGGCGTGAACGGGGCATTTTAGGGCCAAATCGGTGTGCTATAGCCCACGGTTTTGGGGGTGGGCCCGGGGTTCGAGCTTGCTGAAGGCTAAAAATTGATCAGGGAATGCCAAGGAGGTTAGGGATCATCCAAGTGTGGTCCATTTAAATTTTTATGGCCATTTGGGTGGACAAACGTGCAAAACAACATGAACGGGGTATTTTTAGACAAATCATAGTGCTATATCCCACGATTTTTGGGATGGGCATGGGGTCCGGGCATGCTGTGTACCAAAAATTGATAGGGGAATGCTAAGGAGGTTGGGGATCATCTCAGTGTGGTCCGTTTAAATTTTCGTGGCTATTTCGGGCTAAATCGGTGTGCTATAGCCCATAGTTTAGGGGGTGAGTTCGGGGTTCGAGCGTGCTGTGGGCCAAAAATTGATTGGGGCGTGCCAGGTAGGTTGGGGAATGTTCTCAGTATGGTTCGTATAAATTTTTGTGGCCATTTGGGTGTATAAATAGGAGAAACGACACAAACGGGGCCTTTTTGGGATAAATCGGCATGCTATAGCCCATGGTTTTAGGGGTGTGCCCAGAATCCGGGCGTGCTATGGGCCGAAAATTAATCGGGGCATGCCAGGGAGGTTAGGGATCATCCCAGTGTGGTCCTTTTAAATTTTTGTGGCCATTTGGGTGGACAAACTGGCGAAATAGCATGAATGAGGCATTTTCAAAGAAAATCTATGTGCTATAACCCACGATTTTGAGGGTGGGCCCAGGGTCCGGGTGTTCTGTGTGCCTAAAATTGATCTGGGCATGCCAGGGAGGTTAGGGATCATCTCAGTATGGTCTGTATAAATTTTTATGGCCATTTGGGTTGAAAAAACGGGAGAAACGGTTTGAACGGGGCCTTTTCTGGCCAAATTGGTGTGCTATACCCCACAATTTAGGGGGCGTACCCGGGGTCCGGGAGTGATGTAGGTCAAAAATCATCTGGGACATGCCAGGGAGGTTTGGGATCATCCCAATATGGTCCGTTTAAATTTTCTTGGCCATTTGAGTGGATAAATGGGCAAAACAGCACGACCGAGGCATTTTTGGGCGAAATTAGTGTGTTATAGACCACGTTTTTGGGGGTGGGCCCAGGGTACGGGTGTGCTGTGGGTCAAAAATTGACCGGAGCATGCCAGGGATATAGGGGATCATCCTAGTGTGGTCTGTATAAGTTTTCATGGCCATTTGGCTGGACAAACAAGAGAAACGGTGTGAACGGGGCTTTTTACTGCCAAATTGGTGTTCTATAAAAGCACACGGTTTTGGGGGTGTGCCCGGGGTCCGGGCGTGCTATGGTCCAAAAATCAACCGGGGCGTGCCAGGGAGGTTGGGGATCATCCCAGTGTGCTCCGTTTAAATTTTTGTGGCTGTTTGGGTGGACAAACTGGCAAAATGGTGCGAATGGGGCATTTTCGAGCCAAATTGGTGTGCTATAGCCCACGTGTCATGACTCGAGCTGGGGCCCTAGCCGTGACAATCATCCCGAACCATGAAGGCTCGAAACACCCTTATCTATCTATCTATCTATCTGGTAATCATGCTCATAATTCATATGATATAAGGTAATGCGGAAAGAGAAATCTAATACGGAAACATGGTCAATCTGAATGTGATCATAATACTGAAAACTAAAATCCAAAATATATCTGAATAATAATGTCTGACTCAGCCTACGACATCTCTACCATGAACTAATCAAAGTTGTCTGAAAGCTGGGACAAGGCTCCTAGTAGACCAAAACCTAACTAATAATAGTAATATGAAATAACCAGGCCTTCTAAATCATAGAAGGCTCACCACTGCAAAATCCGGTCTGTGATCTGAAATCTTTACTGTTTATCTGGACCCCTAGACTGTGCCTCAGAACCTGAAAGGAGGGGGGGAGGGTCAGCACAATTGTACTGGCATGCGAAGCAATCCAAAATAGAGTAATTGAATATATATATATATATATATATATATAATACGTGAGAGCAATTTTCATCAAAACATCATGCATAAAAAGTTTCTGAAAAACACATGGGCACTTTCTGAAAACATGTAACCTGTCTGTAAATCTCAAACTCTGATCTGTGTATTACTTTTGAGTTAGGTGGTATCCCCTACAAGTCTGATATTCCACAGGCGATATGGAATCCTTCATTGACTCGGCGGGGAAGCCTCCAACCCGAGTATGCCGCAAGGGTTTGAGTTCCTGAATCTGATATGCCACACGACACTTAAGTCAGTGTATAAATAATATACCCGAGTCAGCAAACCATGGTTTTAGGCAGTGAGTTGCTTGAACTCAAGCCCTCTTCAGGGAATCACCTAACATCTTTGTATGCCCATTTTTAACCTTTTTTGTACATGCAACATTTTGAATGTCTAAGATCATGATAGTCTGAAATGTCTGTTAGTCTGAGTCTGATATGGCATTGGTCTGAATTGGTATCTTCATACCAAGACTTGAAATTCATGATTTTTGAGGCATAATACATTAAGCTAAATCTTTCATTTAAAGCATAATTTAGACCACCAAAAACATGCAAATGATATAGAAGATTTCGTGTTTCGAAACTCAAGTCAAAATCATGTAAAAACTTCATCAACATATGGTGGTCTAGTGCCTTTAGCAAATCCATGCACTCTTTCATTACATGCATTATGAACATTAAACATTCATGCTAGATTCCCTCTTTAGTGATTTAAAACCACCTTTAAATCATAACAAAAGTTCAATCATTTCATATAGTGTTTTTCAAGGATGCATTGCAAAACAATTCATATGCTATGAGAGATCTGAAAAATTCATAATAAGAGGTAATTCACCAAAAATCATGCTCTCAACAAGAATTCATTCTTAAATACATATTTCATACATACATATTCTCAAATCACTTTGGGGAAGGTCAAAAGACCAAAGCAATGATGTTAAAACATTTAATACATGAATATATAGAGAGAGAGATTCAAAAACCCCATTCTAAAACATTATTTTTCTATGCCCATGAGAATTTAGGAAAACCCCACGTACCTCTATTTCGAAAAATAATGGGTGCTTCTTGAAGCCATGAATTGGGGATTCCGAATCTCTAATCGATTTTGAAAATCCACGGTTGAATCTTGATTTATTTGGGTTTTTAGTTTGAAACCCTTGGGAGTGTTCTTGAGAATTTTTAGATGAATATGGATGTATTTTGGAGAATTGGGGACTGAATTTCGTGTTTATGGCTGAATAAGGGTGGGGAAAGGACCATTTTGCCCCAAAAACAGAGTGTTTAAGTCACTTGAAACCATTACATAGGCACCGCATATGAAATCTCCAATGTTTACATAGGCGCCGCCTATGCTATCACCTATGTTTACATAGGCGCCGCATATGCTATCGCCTATGTTTACATAGGCGCCGCATATACTTTCCAGTGGCCATGTGCGATTGGTTAGGCGACGCATACTACTTTGAAAAGCCATAACTACTTGCTCGGGTGCCGGATTTTAGCACAATTGGTATCGTTGGAAAGCTAACTCGAAAACCTATCATTTTACACATAGTAGGCTCTCTAATTCGACATATACAAATAGTCATCGTCAATATAAGTTGACACAAATTATAATGTCCACTTAAACATAATCGATCGAAGTAGTTTTCAACTCGTCCTTGAGTCAAAGGACCTCTATGGTCTAAATTCAAGCTTGAATGATTCACATACTACACAAATAATTAACATGCCATATTGGCATGGGATTTATGGCTTCGGGATTATCAATGCATCGGAATCATGGTCTATATTGTATCTCGAAATGCGGGGCGTTATATTATCCCCCTTAGGATCATTCGTCCCTGAATGATGATGCGGTACACAGACAGACACGATTTCAAGCATAATAAGGACTAGAAAAGATAAGATAGGAATAATACCTTCTTTCTCATCATCCATCGAAGCAAACAAATTGGGATATCTAATTCTCATTTCATCTTCTGACTCCCAAGTTGCTTCTTCAACTTTCTAATTCCTCCATAATACCTTCACTAAGGCTATCTCTTTGCTCCTCAACTTTTAAACTTGGCGATCTAAAATTTCACTGGGCTCTTCTTCATAAGACAAGGAATCTGTCACTTTGATATCCTCTACTGGCAATACCAAAGAATGATCTCCAATGCATTTATTCAACATGGATACGTGGAATACCGGATGAACGAAACCTAAACTTGCAGGCAATTCTAGCTCATAAGCAACTGCACCAATCTTTCTCAGAATTTGATATGGCCCTATATATCGAGGGCTCAATTTACCCTTTTTTCCAAACCGCATAACTCCTTTCAAAGGAGAAACCTTGAGAAACACCCAATCACCAACTTCAAACTCTAATTCTCTTCTCCAAACATTGGCATAGGACTTCTGACGGCTCTAAGCAGTCTTGAGTCATTCTCTAATGATCTTCACTTTCTCCATCGCCTGATGAATGATGATAGGCGAATTTACACGCCTATAGTGCTATATTTTACCCATATTTTAGCCAAGTTTTGAGGACAAATTATATAATTCATGCACTTTTAGTCCTTTTTCCTGTAAGTGAGCTAACGAACATGATTAGCAAGTTTTCAGGTATAAATGATGCAGAATTCAGCATTTTATGGATAACTTGACGCCAAATAAAGCTTCACGAAGGAAGGAAGGGGAATCTTGGATGCCAAGGACCAAAAGTGGCGCATGGAAAATCTGTCCTGGGCAAAAACAGCAATTCTGAAGACTTTGGGGACTAGCAGTAACTTAGTAGGATTAGGATAATGATACATTAACCTAGTAGGATTGGGTTAAGTAATGCATTAGCTTAGTAGGAATAGGATATGGGTGTTATAAATACCATACTTCTTATTCCACAACTTACAACTCGGATTATAATTCTTCCATTAATTCTACTTTTTATTCTTCTTCTATTCATTTAATCAATTCTTATTTTTTCCACAACAAGAGAAACGTTACTTTGCAAGGGAGTTCACGCCTAACGCTTACCACACTCTACTACACGAGATCTTTATTGTGGTACAATGATAATGTCTATTGTGATTTCCTTCGCACTCATGGGTAACTAAACTTCTCTGTTGGGGTTATGGAAGCCTTATGAGATACTATCTATTGCTATGAGTTTGTGAATTCGTGACACGTAGGCCGCTTATATCATTATTCTCTTCATCTTAATGCAAATTCTTGTGGCTGCAGACGCATAGAATAACGCCAGTATAGCATTAACTTGTTCGAAAGAAAAGTTATATGTATGGAAAAGAGATAATGTCAAGGTAATAGGGTCCTATCCCCTATTAAAAAGTTAGTGCCGTAACTGGATTAACCTCTTGGAGAATTTGTACCGTTAGATACGCTTTAAGCTCGAAAGAGTTAAAGTGAAATAGTCCTTGTTTAGGTCGAAAGACGCTTGGATTTACCATCGAGTACAATTCTCTACAAGCACATACATGTCTGAATTCCGCACAACTCATAGCCAATAGAGACGTACAACTCATAAGGTGGACATAACCCCAACTTCTCAATTCTCATTGTTTTACATCTTACCAAACATTCTTACTTTTTACTTTGCTATTTTTCGTTTTTACCTTATTACTTTGGTTACATTACTTGCACGACAAAACTCCCCCCTTTTTACGAGACTTGCACTAAAAGTCTAGTAATCTTTGCTTACTTGTTGACCAAGCTATTCCCTGTGGGATCGATACCCAACCCAGTTGGGTTACATATTTGACAACGACCGCTTTACACTCCTACGAGAGTTGTAGATTGAGCGTTATCAATGAACAAGATCAGGCCCATACAAATGAGTCTCACCCACTTCATACCATCCTATCAGAGACCTACATCTCCTCCCATACAAAGCCTCAAAAGGATCCATCTTGATGCTGGCATGGTAACTATTATTGCAAGAAAATTCAATTAGTGGCAGGTGATCTACCCAACTACCTTTGAAATCAATGACACATGCCCTCAACATATCCTCGAGGGTCAGAATGGTACGCTCAGCTTTCCCATCCGTCTGAGGATGGAAAGCTGTGCTCAAATTCACTTTTGTACCTAAACCCTTCTAAGAAGATCTCCAGAACTGAGATGAATACTGCATACCTCTATCGGATATAATGGACACTGGTGCCCCATGCAACCGAACTATCTCCTTAATGTAAATCTTAGCATATCCCATTCCCAAATAATTAGTCCTCACAAGCAAAAAGTGGGCTGACTTTGTCAACCGATCTACAATCACCCATATAGAATCATACTGGTTTCGGGATCTCAGAAGTCCTGTAATGAAATCAATGTTTATCATCTCCCACTTCTATAAAGGCAGGGCTATCTCATAAGAAGTACCACCTGGCCTCATGTGTTCTACCTTTACTTGTTGACAGTTCAAACACTTGGATACAAAATTAACTACATCACGTTTCATGTTATTCCACCAATACAAGATTTTCAGATCATGGTACATCTTAGTAGAGCTTGGGTGAACGACACACCTCGAAGTCTGCGCCTCATCAAGGATTCTTTCCCGCAGTCCATCAACATTCGGAACACACAATCTACCCTGAAATCTCAGAATACCATCACCACCAATTTCAAACGACATAACCTTTTGTTGACCCACATCTTTCTTGATTTATATCAAGATGAGATCTTCAACCTGCTTCTTCTTAACTTCAGCACAAAGGGATAACTTAGCTAACTCATGAACAATTACCCCTCCATCTTTGGAATCTAAAAGTCGCACTCCAAGATTTGTAAGGCGGTGAATATCCTTTACCATCTCTTTCTTTCCTTCTTCTACATAAGAAAGGTTGCCCAAAGACAACTTGCTGAGGGCGTCGGCTACAACATTTGCCTTGCCCGGATGGTAATGCAGGCTCATATCATAGTCTTTTATAAGCTCCATCCAGGGCCTCTGCCTGAGGTTCAATTCTTTCTGCGAGAAAACATACTGCAGACTCTTGTGTTCAGTGAAGATATCAACGTGAACACCGTACAAGTAGTGCCGCCAAATCTTAAGTGCAAACACCACAACCGCTAACTCCAAATCATGGGTGGGGTAGTTCCACTCGTGCACCTTCAACTGCCTAGATGTATAAGCCACTACCTTACCATGATGCATCAACAAACAACCAATTCCTACACGGGATGCATCACAGTATACCACAAAGCCATTTACACCCTCGGAAAGGGTCAAAACAGGAGCAGTGGTCAGTTTGTCTTTCAACTTCTCAAAACTATTCTCACACAGATCAGACCACACAAACTTTACCTTTTTTGAGTCAATTTAGTGAGTGGAGCAGCTATGGAAGACAAACTCTCTACGAACCTTCTGTAATACCCCGCCAAACACAAGAAGCTTTGAATATCAGTTGGAGTCATGGGTCTGGGCTATTTTCTCACTGCTTCAACTTTCTGGGGATCCACTTTTATCCTTTCACTGGACACAATATGCCCCAAGAAGGCAATAACATCTAACCATAATTCACACTTAGAAAATTTGGCATACAGCTAATGATCCTTAAGGGTCTGAAGAATAATTCAGAGGTGATTGGACTGATCCTTTTTACTCTTAGAATAGATTAGTATATCATCAATAAATACAATGACGAACAAGTCAAGAAACTAATGAAATACTCTATTCATAAGATCCATGAAGGCTGCAGGGGAGTTGTCAACTCGAAGGACATAACTAGGAATTCGTAGTGACTATATCAGGTTCGGAAGGCTGTCTTGGGTATGTCTGACTCCCTAACTTTTAACTGATGATAACCCAAATGAAGGTCTATTTTTGAAAAACACTTGGCACCTTGAAGCTGGTCAAAAAGGTCGTCAATCCTAGGAAGAGGATATTTATTTTTAATCGTGACCTTATTCAGCTGACGGTAGTTGATGCACATACGAAGGGAACCATCTTTCTTTCACACAAAAAGTATAGATGCACCCCAAGGAGACACACTGGGCATATAAAACCCCTATCTAGGAGATCTGCTAACTATTCTTTCAACTCTTTTAGTTCTGTAGGAGCCATTCTATATGGCGAAATAGAAATAGGATGAGTATCTGGCAACACATCAATACCAAACTCAATCTCCCTATCAGGTGGTATTCCTAGGAGATCATTTGGAAAGACTTCTGGGAATTCTTTTACTACAGGAACATATTGAAGAGGAAGAATCTAGGCATTGGAGTCCTTAACTCAGATAAGATGGTACAAGTAACCTTTAGAAATGAGTTTGCGGGCTCTGAGATAGGATATAAAGTGCCCTCTGGGTGCTAAAGAATGTCCTTCCCACTCTATCACTGGTTCATTCGGGAAATAAAAAGTGACCCTTCGAGTCCTACAATCTAATGTGGCATAGCACGAATGGAGCCAATCCATTCCCAAGATAACATCAAAAGCAACCATATCTAACTCTATGAGATCTGCTAACGTATCCCGGCTACCAACAGTCATTACAGAACCTCTGTACACCCTCCTAGCAACAATAGAATCCCCCATCAAAGTGGAGATAAAAAAGGGTCTAGAAATCACACTGGGCTCAAACCCGAAACCAACAACCACATAAGGGGTCACATAGGATAAAGTAGACCCGGGATCAAGTAACACATAAACATCATGGGAAAAGATTTGTAACGTATCGGTAACAATATCTGGGGAAGCTTCCGTCTCCTGGTGGTTAGTTAAAGCATATAACCGGTTGCGACTATTCCAGGCAGCTGATATGGCGCCCTTCTGAGGCGGGGGTGGTGCCGAAGAATTTGCCTGAGACTTTGCACCAACAACATTCTTTCTAGCAGATGGACATTCCCTCTGAAAGTGACCCGGCTGACCACATGAATAACACACTATCAACCCCAACTAATACCTTCCCGGATGATTTCTACCACAAGTCTCACACCGTAGAAAAGTATGATGCTACTGAGATACACTACCCTGTGACCAATTATCTTGAGCTCTGGTTCTATGGTTAGTCTGATAAATCTGAGATCGTCTGTCTGCTGGTGGTCGGGGTACTGGGGCGCTGGCAGTAGACTATGCATTACCCAATTCTTCTTTTTTCTGCCATTTATTTCCCCACTTACCGCCCTGAGGATGACTGTGACTCTGGTCGGTTGATCTAGCTCTTTTCGCTTGTCTTTCCACCTCCCTAGCTTCAGAGATCTTCTTCTTTTTCTCTTCTACCTGCTGCAAATGAACGACCAGCCTAGCAAAGTCTAACTTCTTATTCAACATTTCCCCCTGGCACTCAAGCACCAGGTTATCAAAAAGGTCGGATGCAAATTTCCTCATTCATGCTCTCATATTACTAGTCAACTCTGGTGCATAGCGGGCAAACGGGCAAAACGGCTTGAACGAGGCATTTTTAAACCAAATTGGTGTGCTATAGCCCATGGTTTCGGATATGGGCTTGGGGTCTAGGCGTGCTGTGGGCCTAAAATCGACTGGGGTATGCTAGGGAGGTTGGGGATCATCCTATTCTGGTCCGTTTAAATTGTCGCGGCTATTTGGGTCGACAAACGGGCAAAATAGCACGAATGGAGCATTTTCAAGCCAAATTGGTATGCTATAGCCCACGATTTTTGGTATGGGCCCAGAGTTCGGGCGTGCTGTGGGTCAAAAATCAATCGGGACATGTCAGGGAGGTTGGGGATCATCCCAATGAGGTCCGTTTAAATTTTCATGGCCACTTGGGTGGACAAATGGGCGAAACGGTGCGAACGGGGCATTTTCTAGCCAAATTGGTGTTCTTTAGCCCATGGTTTCGGGTTGGTCCCGGGAGTTTAGGGATCATCCCAATATGGTCTGTTTAAATTTTTGTCGCTATTTGGGTGGACAAATGGGTGAAACGGCGCAAACGGGGCATTTTCTGGCCAAATTAGTGTGATGTAGACCACGATTTTGGGGCTGGGCAGGGGGTCCAGAGTGTTGTGGGTCAACAATTGACTGGTCGTTCCAGGGAGGTTTGGTATCGTCCCAGTGTGGTCATTTTAAATTTTTGTGGCTATTTGGATGGACAAACAGACGAAACGGCTCAAATCGGGCATTTTCGGGCCAAATTGGTATGCTATAGCCCATGATTTTGGGGTTGGGCTCGAGTTTCGAGAGTGCAATGGGTCAAAAATCAACCAAGGCATGCGAGGGGGGTTGAGGATCAACCCAGTTTGGTCCGTGATAATTTTTGTGGATATTTGGGTAGACAAACATACGAACCAGTGTGAACGGGGTATTTTCGAGCTAATTCGGTATTCTATAGCCCACGGTTTCAGGGGTGGGCCCAGGGTTCGAGCGTGCTGTCAGAAAAATAGACCGAGGCATGCCAGGGAGGATGGGGATCATCCCAGTGTGGTCCGTTTTAATTTTCATTGCTATTTGAGTGGATACATGGGCAAAACGGCGCAAATGGGGCATTTTTGGGCCAAATCAGCGTGCTATAGCCCATTGTATTGGGGGTGGGCCCAGGGTTCGAGCGTGCTGTGGGTAAAAAATTGACCAAACCGTTCTAGGGAGGTTGGAGACCATCCCAGTGTGGTCCTTTTAAATTTTTTTGCCATTTGCGCGGACAAACGGGAAATACGGCATGAATAGGGCCTTTCAGGCCTAAATTTTTTAGCTATAGCCCACGATTTCGGGGGTGTGTCTGGGGTCCAGGCGTGCTGTTGGCCAAATATTTATAAGGGCATGCCAGAGTGGTTGGGGATCATCCCAGTATGGTTCATTTAAATTTTTGTGGCCATTTGGGTTAACAAACGGGCGAAATAGCGCGAATAGGGTATTTTCGGGTTAAATCAGTGTGATATTGCCTACGGTTTTAGGGGTGAGTCGAGGGTCCAGGTGTGTTGTGCATCAAAAATCAACCGGGGCATGCCAGAGAGGTTGGGGATCATCCCAGTGTGGTCCGTTTAAATTTTCGTGGCCATTTGGGTGGACAAACGGGCGAAATGAAACGAACAGGGCCTTTTTGGGCCAAATCATTGTGTTATAGGCTACGATTTTAGGGGTGGGCCCGGGTTTAGCATGCTGTGTGCCAAAAATTGATCGGGGCATCCTAGAGAGGTTGGGGATCATTCCACTTTGGTCCGTTTAAATTTTCGTG
This sequence comes from Capsicum baccatum var. pendulum, assembly GCA_030864225.1. Classification (NCBI taxonomy): domain Eukaryota; kingdom Viridiplantae; phylum Streptophyta; class Magnoliopsida; order Solanales; family Solanaceae; genus Capsicum; species Capsicum baccatum. Next base: position 278,772,819 of record CM061558.1, read on the forward strand.
GCCAATTAGGTGGACAAAAGAGCAAAACAGCCTGAACGAGGTATTTTCGATCTAAATCAATGTTCTATAGCCCACGGTTTAGGGTGTGGGCCCGGGGTACGGGCATGCTGTGGGCTAAAAATTGATCGCACCTTGCCAGGGAGGTTGGGGATCATCCCAGTGTGGTCCGTTTAACTTTTTGTGGACATTTGTAAGGGCGAATGAGAGAAACGACATGAATGGGGCATTTTTGGGCCAAATTGGTGTGCTATAGCCCATGATATCAGGGTTGGGCCCGAGGTTCGGGCGTGCTGTGGGCTAAAAATTGATCGAGGCATGCCAAGGAGGTTGGCGATCATCCCAGTGTGGTTTGTTTAAATTTTCGTGGCTATTTGGGTTGACAAAAGGGAGAAACGATGCGAACAAGGCTTTTCGGGGCCAAATCAGTGTGCTATAGCCCACGGTATCGGGGGTGGGCCCGGGGTTCGAGCGTACTATGGGAAGAAATTTGATCAAGGCATGCCAGGGAGCTTGGGGATCGTTCCAGTGTGGCCCTTTTAAATTTTTGTGGCCATTTGGGTGGACAAACGGGCAAAATAACATGAATAGGGTCTTTTCGGGCTAAATCTGTGTGCTATAGTCCAAGATTTTGGGGGTGGGCCAAGGGGCCAGTTGTGCTGTGGGCTAAAAATTGACCAAGGAATGTCAGGGAGGTTGGAGATCATCCCAGTGTGATTCGTTAAACTTTTTGTGGCCATTTGGGTGGGCAAACGAGTGAAATGGCCCGAACGGGGCCTTTTTCGGATAAATCAATGTGTTATAGCCCACGGTATTGGGGGTAGGACTGGGTTTCGAGCGTGTTTTGTACCAAATATTGACCAGGGCATGCTAGAGAGGTTGAGGATCATCCCAATGTGGTCCGTTTAATTTTTTTGGCCATTTGGGTGGACAAACGGGCCAAACAACACGAGCGGGACATTTTCGAGCCAAATCAGTGTGCTATAGCCTAGGGTTTTGGTTGTGGGACCGGGGTCCAGGCGTGATGTGAGCCAAAAATCAATCGGAGCATGGCAGGGGTGTGCTATAGCCCGGGGTCAGGATTCGAGGGTGGACCCAGGGTCCAGGCGTGCTGTAGGCAACAATTCAATTGGGCGTGCTGGGAGGTTGGGGATCGTCCCAGTGTGGCCCGTTTAAATTTTCATGGCCATTTGGGTGGTTAAACAGGAAAAACTGCACGAACAGGACATTTTTGGGCTAAATCAGTGTGATATAGCCCACAATATTGGGGGTGGGCTCGGGGGTACGGGCAGCCTGTGAGTCAAAAATGGATTGAGGCATGCCAGGGAGGTTAGGGATCACCCTAGTGTGGTTCGTTTAAATTTTCGTGGCCAATTGGGTGGACAAACGGGCGAAATAGCGCGAACGGAGTGTTTTCGGGTCAAATCGATGTGCTATAGCCCATGGTTTGGGGGTAGGCTCGGGGTCCGGGCGTGCTGTCTGTCGAAAGTCAACCGGGGCATGCCAAGAAAGTTGGGGATCATCCCAGTGTGGTCCATTTAAATTTTCATGGCTATTTGGGTGGACAAACGAGCAAAATGGCACGAACGAGGCCTTTTCGGGCCAAATCGATGTGTTATAGCCCACGGTTTTGGGGTGGGCTTGAGGTTCGGCCGTGTTGTATGTCAAAAATTGATCGGGGCATGCTAGGGAGGTAAGGGATCATCCCAGAGTGGTCCGTTTTAATTTTTGTGGCCATTTGGGTGGACAAACGGGGGAAACAGTGCGAACGAGGTATTTTCGAGCCAAATCAGTGTGCAATAGCCCGTAGTTTTGGGTATGGAACCGGGGTTCAGGTATGTCGTGGGCCAAAAATTGATCTAGGCGTGCCAAGGTGGTTACTGATCAACCCAGTACGGTAAGTTTAAATTTTTGTGGCCATTTGGGTGGACAAACGAACAAAACGGTGCAAACGGGGCATTTTTGGACCAAATCGGTATGCTATAACCCACGATTTTGGGTGTGAGCTTGGGGTACGGGCGTGCTATGGGCCAAAAATCAACCGGGGCATGCCAGGTAGGTAGGGGATCATCCCATGTGGTCCGTTTAAATTTGCGTGGCTATTTGGGTGGACAAACGAGTGAAATGGCATAAACGGGACATTTTGGGGCCAAATTGGTGTGCTATAGCCCACGATTTTGGGGGTGGGCCTGGGGTCCGGGTGTTCTATAGGTCAAAAATCGATTGGGGCATGCCAGGGAGGTTGGAGATCATCCTAGTGTGGTCCGTCTAAATTTTCGTGGCCATTTGGGTTAACAAATGGGCAAAACGGTGCGAACGGGGTATTTTTGAACTAAATTGGTGTGCTATAGCCCACGACTTTGGGGGTGTGACTGGGGTTCGGGCGTGCTATGGGCTGAAAATCAATCGGGGCATTCCAGGGAGGTTGGGGATCATCCTAGTGTTGTTCGTTTAAATTTTTGTGGTCGTTTGAGAGAACAAACGGGTGAAACGATGCGAACGGGGTATTTTTGGGTCAAATCGGTGTGCTATTACCCACGGTTTTGGGGGTAGGCCCGAGTTTTGGGCGTTCTGTGGGCCAACAATTGATCGCGGCATTTCGGGGAGGTTGGGATCATCCTAGTGTGGACCGTTTAAATTTTTCTGGATATTTGGGTGGACCAACGATCGAAACGATGCGAACGAGGCATTTTTTAGCCAAATCGATGTGCTATAGCCTATGAATTTGGGGGTGGGCCCAAGGTTCGGGCGTAATGTAGGCCGAAAATCAACAGGGACATGCCAGGAAGGTTGGGGATCGTCCCAGTATGATCCGTTTAAATTTTCGTGGCCATTTGGATGGACAATAAAGAAAAACGGCAAAAACTGTGCATTTTGGAGCAAAATCGGTGTTCTATAGCCCAAAGTTTTGGGTGTGGGCCTGGGGTACGGACGTGCTATGGTCCAAAAATTGACCGAGGCATTTTCGGGCCAAATCGGTGTACTATAGCCTATGGTTTTGGGGTTGGGATCGAGTTTCGGGCGTACTGTAGGGGTTTGGGAAAGTCTAGTGTGGTCCGTTTAAATTTTCGTAACCATTTGGGTGGACAAACGTGCGAAATGGCACGAATGGGGCATTTTTTAGCCAAATTGGTGTGCTATAGCCCACGGTTTTAGTTGTGGCCCCAGGGTCCGGGTGTGCTGTGGGCCGAAAATCAACCGCGGTATGCCAGGGAGGTCGAGGATCATCCCAATATGGTTTGATTAAATTTTCGTGGCCATTTGGATAGACAAACGGGCAAAATAGTGCAAACGGGGCATTTTCGGGACAAATCGATGTGCTATAGCCCACGGTTTCAGGGGTGCGCCCGGGGTTCGGGCATGTTGGACATCGAAAATCAACCAGGGCATGCCAGGGAGGTTGGAGATCATCCAAGTGTGGTCCATTTAAATTTTCGTGGCTATTTGGGTGGACAACGGGTGAAACGATGCGAACGGAGTATTTTGGGGAAAAATTGGTGTGCAATAGCCCATGGTTTCAATGGTGGACTTGGGGTCCGAGCGTGCTGTGGGCCAAAAATTTACGAATTCGTGCCAGGTAGGTTGGGGATTGTCCCCGTGTAGTCCGTTAAATTTTTTGTGGCCATTTGGGTGGACAAACGGGCAAAATGATGCGTCTGAGCGTGGTAGCGAATCCGAGTGTGGTCTCCATCTTGGATTGTAATTTCGTGTTTTCTAGCTAAATCGGTGTGTTATAGCCCACAGTTTTGGGGGTGGGTCCGGGGTCTGAGCGTGCTGTGGGCCAAAAATTAACTGGAACGTGCCAAGGAGGTTGGCGATCATCCCAGTGTGGTCCGTTTAAATTTTCGTGGCCATTTGGATGGACAAAAGGGAAAAATGGCACGAACGAGGAATTTTTGGGCTAAATCAGTGTGCCATAGCCCACGATTTCAGAGATGGGCTCGGTGCCCGGGCGTACTTTGGGTTAAAAATTGATTGGGGCATGCTAGGGAGGTTGAGGATCGTCCCAATATGATCTGTTTGAATTTTCGTGGCCCTTTGAGTCGACAAATAGGAGAAACGGCACAAATGGAACGTCTTCAGGCCAAATCGGTGTGCTACAGCCCACGGTTTTGGGGGTGGCCCTGGGTTTCGGGCGTGCTATAGGCTGAAAATCAACCGAGGCATGCCAGAGAGGTTGTGGATCATCCCAGTGTGGTCCGTTTAAATTTGTGGCCATTTGGGTGGACAAAATGGCAAAATGGTGCGAACGTGGAGTTTTGGGGCCAAATCGGTGTACTATGGCCCACGGTTTCAAGGGTGGGCCAGGGGTCCAGAAGTGTTGTGGGTCAAAAATTGATCGGAACGTGCCAGGGAGGTTGGGTATCGTCCCACTGTGGTCCATATAAATTTTTAGGGGTGGGCCTATGGTCTGGGCGTGCTGTGGGCCGAAAATTGATCGGGGTATGCCAGGGGGGTTGGGGATCGTCCCTGTGTGGTCCATTTAAATTTTCGTGGCCATTTGGGTGGACAAACGGGCGAAACAACAGGAATGGGACATTTTTAGGCCAAATCGGTGTGCTATAGCCCACAATTTTAGGGGTTGGCCCGAGTTTCAGGCATGCTGTGGGCCAAAATTCGATCGGGGTATGCCAGGGAGGTTGGGGATCGTCCTAGTGTGGTACTTTTAAATTTTCATGGCTATTTGGGTGGACAAACGGGCGAAACAGCGTGAACAAAGCATTTTTGGGCTAAATCGGTGTGCTATAACCCACGATTTTAGGGTGGGCACGGGGTCCAAGCGTGTTGTGGGCCAAAAATTGATCGGGGCATGCCAGAGAGGTTGAGGATCATCCCATTATGATCAATTTAAATTTCGTGGCCATTTGGGTTAACAAACGGGCCAAATGGTGTGAACAGGGCATTCTCAGGACAAGTCGGTGTGCTATAGCCCACAGTTGTGGGGGTGGGCCCAGGGTTCAAGAGTGTTGTGGGCCCTAACATCGACCGGTGTGTGCCAATGAGGTTGGGGATCATCTCAGTGTTGTCCATTTAAATTTTCATGGCCATTTGGGTCGACAAATGGGCAAAACGACGTGAACGTGGAGTTTTGGGGCCAAATCTGTGTACTATAGCCCACGGTTTCAAGGGTAGGCCCGGGGTCCAGACGTGTTGTGGGTCAAAAATTGATCGGGACGTGCCAGGGAGGTTGGGGATCGTCCCACTGTGGTCCATATAAATTTTTGGGGGTGGGCCTATGGTCTGGGCGTGCTGTGGGCCGAAAATTGATTGGGGTATGCCAGGGAGGTTGGGGATCGTCCCTGTGTGTTCCATTTAAATTTTCGTGGCCATTTGGGTGGACAAACGGGTGAAACGGCAGGAATGGGCCATTTTTAGGCCAAATCGATGTGCTATAGCCCACAATTTTAGGGGTTGGCCTGAGTTTCGGGCATGCTGTGGGCCAAAAATCGATCGGGGTGTGCCAGGGAGGTTGGGGATCGTCCCAGTGTGGTACTTTTAAATTTTCATGGCAATTTGGGTGGACAAACGGGCGAAACAGCGTGAACAAAGCATCTTTGGGCTAAATTGGTGTGCTATAACCCACGGTTTTTAGGGTGGGCACGGGGTCCAAGCGTGTTGTGGACCAAAAATTGATCGGGGTATGCCAGGGAGGTTGGGGATCATTCCATTTTGAACATTATAAATTTCATGGCCATTTGGGTGGACAAACGGGGCAAATGGTGCGAACAGGGCATTCTCAAGATAAGTAGGTATGCTATAGCCCACGGTTGTGGGGTGGGCCCAGGGTTCAAGAGTGTTGTGGACCTAAAATCGACCGGGGTGTGCCAATGAGGTTGGGGATCGTCTCAGTGTTGTCCGTTTAAATTTTTGTGGCCATTTGGGTGGACAAACGGGCGAAACGGTGTGAACGAGGCATTTTTGGGCTAAATCGGTGTGCTATAGCCCACGATTTCAGGGGAGGGCCTGAGTTTCGGACATGTTGTAGGCTAAAAATTGATCAGGGTTGTGCCAGGTAGGTTGGGGATCGTCCCAATATTGTCTGTTAAAATTTTTGTGGCCATTTGGCTGGACAATCGGGCGAAACAGCACGAACAGGGAGTTTTCAGGCTAAATAAGTGTGCATAGCCCACAATTTCGGGGGTGGGCTCAGGGTCCGTTCGCGCTGTGGGCTAAAAATTGACCGAAACGTGCCAGGAAGGTGGAAGATCATCCCAATATGGTCCATTTAAATTTTTGTGGCCATTTGGTTTGAGAAAAGGGAGAAATAGCATGAATAGGGCATTTTTGGGCCAAATCGGTGTGCTATAGCTCACGATTTTAGGGGTGGGCTTGGGGTCCATGCGTTTTGTGGGCCAAAAATAGACTGAGGTGTGCCAGGGAGGTTGGGGATCATCTCAGTGTGGTCTATTCAAATTTTGTGGCCATTTTAGTGGACAAACGGGCGAAACGGAGCGAACAGGGCATTTTTTGGTAAAATCGGTGTGCTATAGCCCATGGTTTTGGGGGTGGGCCCGAAGTTCGGATGTTCTATCAGCTTAAAATCTACCGGGGCAAGCCAAGGAGGTTGGGGATCGTCCAAGTATGGTCCGTTTAAATTTTTGTGGTCATTTGGGTGGACTAACAGGCGAAACAAAGTGAATGCGGCATTTTTGGGCTAAATCGGTATGTTATTACCCATGGTTTTGAGGGTGATACCGTGTTCTAGGCAAGTGTTGTGGGTCAAAAATCGACCGGGGCATGCCAGGATGGCTGGGGATTGTCCTAGTATGGTCCGTTTAAATTTTTGGGGCCCTTTGGGTGGACAAACGGGCAAAACGGCGCGAACGTTTAGTTTTAGGGTGATATCGGTGTGCTATATCCCACGGTTTGGGGGTGATCCCAGGGTTCGAGTGTGCTGTGGGCCAAAAATCGATCGGGGCGTTCCAAGGAGGTGCAGGATCATTCCAGTGTGGTCCGTTTAATATTTTGTGGCCATTTGGGTGGGAAAACGGGCAAAACGACGCGAACGGGGTATTTTCGAGCAAAATTGGTACGCTATATCCCACGGTTTTGGTGGTGGGCCCGGAGCCCAGCGTGCTATCGGCCAAAAATCAATCGGGGCGTGCCAGGGAGGTTGGGGATCATCCCAATATGGTCCATTTAAGTTTTCGTGGCCATTTGGATGGACAAACGAGCGAGACGACGCGACCGAGGCATTTTTGGGCCAAATTGATGTGCTATAGCCTACGGTTTTGGGGGTATGCTCGGGGTTCGAGCGTGTTGTGGGCCAAAAATTGACCCGAGCATGCTTGAGAAGTTGGGGATCATCTCAGTGTAGTTCGAATAAATTTTCGCGGTCATTTGGGTGGACAAACAGGCGAAACGATGTGAATGGGGCATTTTCAAGCCAAATCAGTGTTCTATAGCCGACGATTTTAGGGGTGGGCCTAGTGTTCGAGCGTGTTGTGGGCCACAAATCGATCGGGGCATGCCAAGGAGTTTAGGGATGATCCAATGTGGTCCGTTTAAATTTTCAAGGCCATTTGGGTGGACAAACAGGCGAAACGGCGTGAATGGGGCATTTTCGGGCCAAATTGGTGTGCTATAGCCCACAATTTCGAGAGTGGACCAGGGTTTCGAGCGTGCAGTGGGCCAAAAGTCTATCGGGTGTGCCAGGGAGGTTGGGGATTGTCCTAGTATGATCCGTTTAAATTTTTGTGGCCATTTGGAGGGACAGACTGGCGCAATGGCGCAAACGGGGAGTTTTGGACCAAATTAGTGTGCTATAACCCACAATTTCGAAGTTGGGGCCGGGGTTCGGGCGTGATGTGGGCCAAAAATCGATTGGGAAGTGTCAGGGAGGCTGGAGATCATCCTTGTGTGATCCGTTTAAATTTTTGTGGCCATTTGGGTGGACAAACGAGCGAAACGATGCGAACGAGGCATTTTCGGGCCAAATTGGTGTGCTATAGCCCATGGTTTCGCGGTTAGGCTCGGGGTCCAGGCGTTCTGTAGGACAAAAATTGACCGGGCATGCTAGGGAGGTTGGGGATCATCCCAGTGCGGTCCGTTAAAATTTTTGTGGCCATTTGGATGGACAAACAGGCAAAACGTGGAGAACGAGGCATTTTCAGGCTAAATCGGTGTGCTATAGCGCACGGTTTCTGGGGTGGACCCGGGGTCTAGGCATGCTTGTGGCCAAAAATCAATCGATGCGTGCCAAGGAGTTTGGGGATCATCCCAGTGTGGTCCGTTTACATTTTCGTGGCTATTTGGGTGGACAAACAGGCGAAACAGCGCAAACGAGGAATTTTCAACCCAAATATGTGTGTTGTAGCCTACGGTTTTAGGGTTGGGACCGGGGCCTGAGAGTGTTCTGGTCCAAAAATCGATCGGGGCATGCCAGGCAAGTTGGGGATCGTCCCACTATCGTCCGTTTAAATTTGTGTGGCCATTTGGGTGGACAAGCGAGCGAAACGGCACGAACGGGGAGTTTCAGGTCAAATCGGTGTGCTATAGCCACGATTTCGGGGATGGGCTCAGAGTCCGGGTATGTTGTGGTCCAAAAATCGATCGGGGCATGCCGAGGGGTTGGGGATCATCCCAGTGCGGTCCGTTTAAATTTTCATGGATATTTGGGTGGATAAACGGGCAAAATAGCCCGAACAGGAAATTTTCAAACCAAATCGGAGTGCTATAGCCCACAATTTCGGGGGTGGGCCCGGGGTACGGGCGTGCTGTGGGTCAAAATCGATCGGGGCGTGCCAGGGAGATTAGGATCGTCCCAATGTGACTCGTTGAAATTTCCGTGGCTATTTATTTGGACAAACGGGCGAAATAACGGGAATAGGGTATTTTTGGGCCAAGTCAGGGTGCTATAACCCACGATTTTGGGGGTGGGCCTGGGGTCCAAGCGTGCTGTGGTCGAAAAATATACCGCGGCGTGCCAGGGAGGTTGGCTACCATCCCCGTATAGTCTATTTAAATTTTCGTAGCTATTTGGGTGGATAAATGGGCAAAACGGAACGAACGTGACATTTTTAGTCCATATCAGTGTGCAATAGCCAATGGTTTCTGGAGTGGACCCGGGGTTTAGGCGTGCTGTAGGCTGAAAATTGACCGGGGAATGCCAGGGAGGTTGGGGATCATCCCAATGTGGTCCGTTTAAATTTTAGTGGCCATTTGGGTGGACAAATATTCAAAACTGCGGGAACGGGGAGTTTTTTAGCCAAATTGGTGTGCTATAACCTACGGTTTTGGGGGTGAGCGTGGGTTCCGAGCATGATGTGGGTCAAAAATCGATCGGAGAGTTCCAGGGAATTTCGGGATCATCCCAGTGTGGTACTTTTAAATGTTCGTGGCGATTTGGGCGGACAAACGAGCAAAACGGCGCGAACGGGGAGCTTTTATGCCAAATCGGTGTGCTATAGCCACAGTTTCGAAGGTGGGCCCGGGGTGCAGGAATGTTCTGGGCCAAAAATCGACTGGGGCATGCTAGGGAGGTTGGGGATCATTCCAGTGTGGTCCGTTTAATTTTTGCGGACATTTGGATGGACAAATGGGTGAAACGGCACGAACAGGGCATTTTTGGGTCAAATCGTTGTGCTATAACCCATAGTTTTGGGGGTGGGCCAGGGTTCGGGCGTGTTGTGGGTCAAAAATCGATCAAGGCCTGCCAAGGAGGTTAGGGATCGTCCTAGTGTGGTCAGTTTAAATTTTTGTGGCCATTTGTCTGGACAAACGGGTGAAACGCGCGAACAGGGCATTTTCGGGTCAAATTGGTGCGCTATAATCCACGGTTTTAGGGGTGGGTTCGGTGTCCGAGTGTACTATGGGCCAAAAATTAACCGTGGGGTGATATAGAGGTTGGGGATCGTCCCATTGTAGTCTGTTTAAATATTTGTGGCCATTTGGGTTGACAAACGGGCGAAATGGTGCGAACGGCACATTTTTTGGGCCAAATCGGTGTGCTACAGCCCACGGTTTTGTAGGTGGTCCCAGGGTTCAGAAGTGTTGTGGAGTAAAAATAGATCGGGGCCAAGGAGGTGGGGGATCATCCCAGTGTGGTCCTCTTAAATTTTCATGGCCATTTGGGTTGACAAACGGATGAAACGGGGCGAACGGGGTATTTTCGAGCCAAATCGGTGTGCTATAGCCCACGATTTTAGGGGTGGGCCCGAGTTCCGGACGTGTTGTGGGCCAAAAATTGATCGGGGTGTCCCAGGGAGGTTGGGGATCGTCCCAGTATGGTCCGTTCAAATTTTTGTGGCCATTTGGCTAGACATACGGGTAAAATAGCGCGAACGAGCCATTTACAGGCCAAATCAGTGTGCTATAGCCCACGGTTTTAGTGGTGGGCCAAGGGTCCGGGCGTGCTGTGGTCCAAAAATTGATCTAGGCATGCCAGGGAGGTTGGGAATCTTTCCAGTGTGGTCCATTTAAATTTTTGTGGCAATTTGGGTGGACAAACAGGTAAAACGGAGCGAATGAAGCATTTTCGAGCCAAATCAGTGTGTTATAGTCCACGGTTTTGGGGGCGAGCCTGGGGTTCGAGCGTGCTATGGGTCAAAAATCGACCGAGGCATTCCAGGGAGATTGGGGATCGTGTGTGGTCCGTATATATTTTTGAAGCCATTTGGGTGGAAAATAGGCAAAATAACGCGAATGAGGCATTTTCGAACCTAATCAGTGTGCTATAGACCACGGTTTCGGGGGTAGGCCTAGGATCTAGGCGTGTTGTGGGTCAAAAATTGACGGGGTCATGCCAGGGAGGATGGAGATCATCCGAGAGTGGTCCGTTTATATTTTCGTGGCCATTTGGGTGGACAAACAGGCAAAACAACGCGAACGAAGCATTTTCAGGATAAATCGGTGTGCTATAGCCCACGGTTTTGGGGTTGGACCCGGGGTTAGGTCGTGTTGTAGGCCAAAAATCGATCAGGGCGTGCCAGGGAGGTTGGGGATCGTCCTAGTGAGGTCCGTTTAAATTTTCGTGGCCATTTGGATTGAGAAATGAGCAAAACGACGCGAACCAGGCATTTATAGGCTAAATCGGTGTACTATAACCCAAGGTTTTGGGGGTGGGCCTGGGGTTCGAGAGTGTTGTGGGCAAAAAATTGACCCGAGCATGTCAGGGAGCTTACAGATCGTCCCAGTTTTGTCCGATTAAATTTTCGTGGCCATTTGGGAGGACAAACGGACGAAACAGCGTGAACGGGACATTTTCGAGCCCAATTGGTGTGCTATAGCCCATGGTTTTGGGGGTGGGCTCGGGGTTCGGGCGTTCTATGGGCCAAAAATCGATCGGAGCAAGCCAGGGAGATCAGGCATCGTCCCAGTGTGGTCAGTTTAAATTTTCATGACCATTTGGGTGGACAAACGGGCGAAACGGAGCAAACGGGGCATTTTCTGCCAAATTAGTGTGCTATATAGCCTATGATTTTGGGGGTGGACCCAAGGTCCGGGCGTGCAGTGGGCTAAAAGTCTACCGGGGTGTGCCAAGGAGGTTGGGGATCATCCCAGTATGGTCCGTTTAAATTTTCAAGGCTATTTGGGTCGACAAATCGGCAAAACAACGCGAATAGGGAGTTTCGGGCCAAATTGGTGTGCTATAGCCTACGATTTCGAGGGTAGACCCGCGGTTCGGGAGTGTTGTGGGCCAAAAATTGACCAACATGTGCCAGGGAGGTTGGGGATCATCCTCGTATGGTCCGTTAAATTTTTGTAGCCATTTAGGTGGACAAACGGGAGAAACGACACGAACGGGGCATTTTCGGGATAGATCGGTGTGCTATAGCCCACGGTTTTGGGGTTAGGAACGGGATCCGGGCGTGTTGTGGGCCGAAAATTGACTGGGGCGTGCCAGGGATGTTAGGGATCATCCCAGTGTGGTTCGTTTAAATTTGTGTGGTCATTTGGGGGGACAAACAGGCAAAACGGGGCGAACGATGCATTTTTGGGCCAAATCAATTTTCTATAGCCCACGGTTTCGAGGGTGGACCCAGGGTCTAGGCGTGCTATGGTTCAAAAATTGACTGATGCGTGCCAGGGAGGTTGGGGATCGTCCCAGTGTGATCCGTTTAAATTTTAGTGGCCATTTGGGCGGACAAACAGGTGAAACAGCACAAACGCAGAGTTTTTAAGACAAATCGATGTGCTATAGCCCACAGTTTTCGGGGTGAGATTGGGATTCGGGCATGCAGTGGGCCAAAAATCAAACGTTACATGCCAGGGAGGTTGAAGATCATCCCAGTGTTGTCTGTTTAAATTTTTGTGGCCATTTGGGTGGACAAACGGGCGAAATGGCGCGAATCATGAGTTTTTGTGCCAAATCGGTGAGCTATAGCCACGGTATTGAGGGTGGGCCCGGGGTCCAGGTGTGTTGTAGGTAAACAATCAACCGGGGCGTGGCAGCAAGTTTGGGGATCGTCCCAGTGTGGTCCGTTTAAATTTTTGTGGATATTTAGGTGGACAAACGGGCAATCCGGCACTAACAGGACATTTTTGGACTAAATCGGCGTGCTATAGCCCACAGTTTCGTGGGTGGGCTCGAGGTCCGGGCATTCTATGGGTCGAAAATCGATCGGGGCTTGCCAGGGAGGTTGGGGATCATCCCAGTGTAGTCCGTTTAAATTTTTGTGGCCAAGTGGGTGGACAAACGGCGAAATGGAAAGAACAGGGCATTTTTGGGCCAAATCGGTATGCTATAGCCCACGATTTTGGGGGTGGGCCCATGGTTCGGGAGTGTTGTGGGCTAAGAATTGACCGAGGCTTGCCAAGGAGGTTGGGGATCGTCCCAGCGTGGTCCGTTTAAATTTTTGTGGCCATTTGGGTGGAAAAACCGGCAAAACGATGTGAATGGGGCATTTTCGAGTCAAATCGTTGTGCTATAGCCCACAATTTTGGGGGGGCTCGAGGTTCGAACGTGCTGTGGGTCAAAAATTGACCGGGGTGTGCCAGGGAGGTTAGAGATCATCCCAGTATGGTTCGTTACCATTTTCACGGCCATTTGGCTAGACAAACGGGTGAAACAGCACGAACGGAGCATTTTCAAGGCCAATCGGTGTGCTGTAGCCCACGGTTTTGGGGGTGGGCCCAGGGTTCGGGCACGCTATGGGCCGTAAATCGACCAAGGCATGCTAGGGAGGTTGGGGATCCTCCTAGTATGGTTCATTTAAATTTTTGTGGCCAAGGACCAAAAGTGGCGCATGGAAAATCTGTCCCGAGCAAAAACAGCAATTCTGAAGACTTTGGGGACTAGCAGTAACTTATTAGGATTAGGATAATGATACATTAACCTAGTAGGATTGGGTTAAGTAATGCATTAGCTTAGTAGAAATAGGATATGGGTATTATAAATACCCTATTCTGCTAGAGATTTTGAGACATTCCTCTATTATTCTAGTTCCAAATTCTCTTTCTAATACATTCTACTTCTGACAATTCTTCTACTTTCAATTCTTAATTTCCGTAACAAGAGAAACGTTACTCAAACAAAGGATCACGCCATTCTTACCCCTATACCTAACGTGAGATCTTTATTGTGGTACAATGATAATGTCTATTGTGATTTCCTTTGCACTCATGAGTAGCTAAACTTCTCTGTTGGGGTTATGGAAGCCTTATGAGATACTATCTAAGGCTATGAGTTTGTGAATTCGTGACACGTAGGCTACTTATATCATTATTCTCTTCATATTAATCTAAATTCTTTGTGGCTGCAGACGCATAGAATACGCCAGTATAGCATTAACTTGTTCGAAAGAAAAGTTATATGTCTGGAAAAGAGATAATGTCAAGGTAATGGGGCACCAACCCCTGTTAAAAAGTTAGTGCCATAACTGGATTAACCTCTTGGAGAATTTGTACCGTTAGACACGCTTTAAGCTCGAAAGAGTTAAAGTGAAATAGTCCTTGTTAAGGTCGAAAGACGCTTGGATTTACCATAGAATACAATTCTCTATAAGCACATGCATGTCTGAATTTCGCATAACTCATAGCCAATAGAGACGTATAACTCATAAGGTGGACATAACCCTAACTCTCAATTCTCATTGTTTTACATCTTACTAAACATTCTTTCTTTTTACTATTTTGATTACATTATTTGCACATTAAAATCCCCCCTTTCACGAGACTTGCACCAAAAGTCTAATAATTTTTGCTTACTTATTGACCGGCTATTCCCTGTGGGATCGATACCCAACCCAGTTGGGTTATATATTTGACAACGACCGCTTTACACTCCTACGAGAGCTGTAGATTGAGCATTATCAAAAATTGGCGCCGTTGCCGGGAATACGATTGTCAACTAAGTTTGTGATATTTACTAGACCCTTTGGTCAAAGATTCTCGTACTTTTACTTTTAGTTTTTGTTTTTTGTTTTCTGTAGGTTTTTATTCAGTGCATGCCCCATACTCGAAGTTCTGGTCAACCGTTATTACCTATCAATCCTGAACCACAACGTATTGGCAGAATGGAGGCACAACACGAAATTGAAAGGATGGCTGCTCAACAGGAACAGGCGAGACTAGCTGCTCTTGCAGCCGCTCAAGTGCATCAACAGAACATTGATAACCCTGGGCGAGCGACAAATCCTGACGATGAGGACCTAGGTGATGACGAGTTACTAAACCCTAGGCATGCTGCTGAGATCGCAACACCTGCTAACAGAAGAGATCGTCAAGCTAGGTTTAGGCATGAACGCCGACCCGTGCAACCAGCATTCGACGATGATGATGATGATCTAGATGGAGCCGGAGCCACAGGAGCCATTATTCCTCCACCATTGGCACCCGGAGCCAAGTTCAACATCACAAGCACCATGATTCAGTTATTGCAACTCAAGGGATTATTTGGAGGACTAGCAGGCGATGATCCGAATATGCACCTGATCAACTTTATTTCTACATCCAAGTCGTTTGACAATCCTGGTGTTGGTCAGAATGCAATACGATTATGCTTATTTCAATTGTCTCTGTCTGGGGAGGCAACTCTATGGTTGAATAGGCTGACTCCTGATTCTATTACAAATTGGAGGCAATTGAAAGACGCTTTCCTAGAAAAATTCTTTCCAGCATCCAAAAGAGCACAATTGAGAGATGAAATCAGCAATTTTCGGCAGCTTCCAACCGAAGCTCTTCATGAAACATGAGAGAGGTTCAAGACGAAGCTTACGCGGTGCCCAAACCATTATATGACCAATGTTCACCTAATGGAGATAATATATAGATCTTTGAATTCAATAACTAAACCAGTGGTGGATAATGCGGCTGGAGGATCATTTATGGATCTCACCTTTGGTCAGGCAAGAAATATGCTAGATCGGATGACGAAGCAAAGTAGAGCTTGGCATACCAAGGATTCTGAGGTAGCAAGCCCCACTTTATCTATTGGCATGACTGCAGACCAAAGAAGAAGAGAAGAAGAACGTGATCAAGATATGGCGCATATGAAAACACAAGTGGATCTTCTTACAAAGCATCTATTATCAGGGAAGACCGAAAAAGTCAAAGCTGTTGCATTAAAAGGAAGAGACGAATCTGATTCAGAAGAAGAAGCCAACTACTTGAACAATCAGGGGGGTTTCCGAGGTAATAACCAAGGAAACCAAGGTCGGAACTACTATGATAAATCTGAAAACAAGGACCAAGGTAGTTGGAAGAACAAGAATGAAAAGAGTGGTTTATATGTTCCCCCAGGAAGACGTGACACCACCACATCTGGTTCCGGAAGCATGGAAGATATGATGGCTAAACTGTTGAAAGGTGTGGAAGCAACCAGCGCGGGAGTAACGGAGGTAATAAATGATTTGTCCTCAATGAAGCAATTGGTTGACTCACATTCCACTTCAATCAAGCAAATAGACCAGCAATTGAGCCAACTTTCAGCAGCACTCAATCAAAGAAAGGTTGGCACCTTACCTAGCGATACTGTGCAAAATCCAAGGAATGACGGATCATGCATGGCTATTACTACCCGAAGTGGTAAGGTGCTGGAAACTTCATCCAAAGGCAAGCAAGTGGTTGACGAGGCAGCAAACATCGATGATAAGGCAAAAGGAGAAGCTGCCGTAGAAACCACCCACGACGTCCATGACGTCACACCGAGTATGTTGCAGCCTGAAAAGGCTGAAAAATGGAAGAAAGAGGAGAAGAAAGCCGTGGAGAAAACAATTCCTTATCCATCACCACCTTTTCCTCAAAGATTGAAGAAGATTGCGGATGATACAAAGTTTAGCAAATTCATGAATATGTTAAAGCAGCTGACCATTAATGTTCCGTTGGTAGAGGCACTAGAACAAATGCCTGGGTATGCGAAATTTATGAAGGAACTTTTGACAAAGAAGCGAGCAGCAAGCTATGAGTTGAAGGACACTGTTCATCACTGCAGTGCAATCGCTACCCGATCAATAGTTCAGAAGAAGGCTGACCCCGGTGCTTTCACTATTCCTTGAACCGTTGGATCTTTGAATTTTGCCAAAGCATTATGCTATTTAGGAGCCAGCATCAATTTGATGCCATTATCCATTTATAAAAAGTTGGGGTTGGGTGATCCTACTCCAACCAATATGAGGCTCATAATGGCGGATAGGTCGATAAAACGACCTGTTGGTATTCTATGTGATGTATTGGCAAAGGTTTCTTCATTCATCTTTCCGGCATACTTCGTAATTCTGGATTTTGAGGCAGACTCAGAAGTTCCCATAATCTTGGGGCGCCCTTTCCTTGCTACAGGAAGTGTGCTTATTGATTTGAGAGCAAATGAGCTTTCATTCCGAATAAATGATGAAGTAGTTCGCTTTGATGTGTGCAAATCAATGAAGCAACCCAAAGATCTGAACGTATTTTCGGTGGTCGATGTTTACTTTGATGATGAGGAAGAATTACTTAAAGAAGAGCAAATTATTGATGACCCATTGGCGGTTGTGCTCATGAATGGTGAGAGTAAGGATGCTGAAAATTGTGAAGAAACTATTAGTGCTCTGACAGGATTAGGGTCATATCCTCACGCTCTCAAGAAGCTGGACCTCGATCTCAAAAATCGACCCACACCACCAGCTAAGCCATCTATTGAAGAGTCACCCACGTTAGAATTGAAGGAGCTGCCTAGTCATTTAAAGTTTGCATTCTTAGGAAGCGGAAACACACTTCCAGTCATTGTGGCAGCAGATTTGGGTGAGCAACAAGTTACAGCTCTCATTGCTATTCTACGGAAGTATATAAGAGCCATTGGTTGGACCATCACTGACATTATTGGTATCCCATCTAGGATTTGTACACACAAGATTCAGCTTGAAGAAAATTGCACACCCACCATTGAGCATCAAAGGCGTCTAAATCCACCTATGCAAGAAGTGGTAAAGAAAGAAATTATCAAGTGGTTAGATGCGGGGGTTGTGTATCCAATCTCTGACAGTGCATGGGTAAGCCCGGTACAATGTGTTCCCAAGAAAGGAGGCATGACGGTAGTCACGAATGAAAAGAATGAACTTATTCCACTCAGACCCATCACTGGATGGAGAGTATGCATGGACTACCGAAAGCTGAATTCATGGACACTCAAAGATCACTTTCCAATGCCATTTATGGACCAAATGCTAGATCGATTAGCGGGAAAATGATGGTTTTATTTCTTAGACGGTTATTCAGGCTATAATCATATTTGTATTGCTCCCGAAGACCAAGAGAAAATAACATTTACATGCCCATATGGTACATTTGCCTTTAAACGTATGCCATTCGGGCTATGTAACGCACCAGCCACCTTTCAACGTTGTATGATGTCCATTTTCTCTGATATGATCGAAGATACTTTGGAAGTATTCATGGACGATTTTTTAGTGGTTGGCGAGACGTTTGAAGCGTGCTTATCAAATTTAAGTATGGCGTTGCAAAGATGTGTAGAATTCAACCTAGTGCTGAATTGGGAGAAGTGCCACTTTATGGTTAAAGAAGGTATTGTTCTTGGGCATAAAATCTCCGAAAGAGGAATTGAGGTTGATCGAGCTAAAATTGAAGTTATCGAGAAGTTACCACCTCCAATTTCCGTGAAGGGAGTTCGTAGTTTCCTCGGGCACGCAGGTTTTTATCGGCGGTTCATCAAAGATTTCTCAAAAATTGCTAGTCCATTATGCAAACTTCTGGAGAAAGATGCAAAGTTTGACCTCAATGAAGATTGTTTGAAGGCATTTGAATGCCTCAAAGGAAAACTAATTGAAGCTCCTATCATGGTAGCACCAGATTGGTCTTTACCGTTTGAAGTCATGTGTGACGCTAGTGGGGTAGCGTTAGGTGCTGTACTTGGCCAGAGAAGGGAGAAGTTATTTCATCCTATCTACTATGCGAGCAAGGTCCTGAACGAAGACCAAAAGAACTACACTGTCACAGAACAAGAGCTCCTAGCGGTTGTGTATGCGTTTGAGAAGTTTCATGCTTATTTGTTGGGAACCAAAGTAATCGTTCATACAGACCATGCAGCTCTGAGGTACTTAATGACAAAGAAGGATGCAAAACCAAGACTAATTCGATGGGTATTGCTGCTACAAGAATTTGATTTCGAGGTTAAAGATAGAAGAGGTTGCGAGAACCAAGGGGTTGATCATCTATCTAGACTCGAAAACGAGCATATAGCGCAGCCCGAAATTGAGATTGATGATGCATTCCCTGACGAGGAGATCTTAGCAACGATAATGGAGAAGTTACCATGGTATGCCGACTTTGCAAATTTTGTGGTGAGTAATGTGATACCTGCAAACTTATCTTACCATCAAAAGAGGAAGTTCATGCATGATGTAAAACACTACTTTTGGGATGAACCATATTTGTTTCGACGATGCGCGGATGGTGTTATTCGGCGGTGCATATCTCATGTAGAGGTTCCTAATGTATTGGAAGCATGTCACACTTCCCAAGTTGGGGGACATCACGCAGGTAATCGGACAGCAAGAAAGGTATTGCAAAGTGGATATTATTGGTCTTCGATATTTAGAGATGCCTACGACTTTGTTAGAAGATGCGACCAATTCCAGAGACAAGGTGCTATTTCGAAACACCATGAGATGCCCATGTCAAAAATTCTTGAAGTAGAGCTCTTTGATGTATGGGGTATTGATTTCATGGGTCCATTCGTAAATTCGTTTGGAATGAAATATATCCTAGTTGCTGTAGACTATGTTTCAAAATGGGTTGAAGCAGTAGCGTCGGCCGACAATGAGGGAAAGCGTGTTGTAGCATTCTTGAAGACGAATATCTTCCCTCGCTTTGGAGTTCCACGTACTATCATAAGCGATGGAGGATCTCACTTTTGCAACAAGCTATTCAAATCCGTGTTAGCAAAATATGGTGTCAAGCAACATAAGGTAGCCACGCCTTATCACCCACAAACTAGTGGACAGGTAGAGGTTTCCAATCGAGAGATCAAGCAAATCCTTGCTAAAACGGTAAATGCTAATAGGAAAGATTGGTCTCGGAAGCTAGACGATGCACTATGGGCTTATAGGACTGCATTCAAAACGCCAATTGGCATGTCCCCGTACCAATTAGTTTATGGGAAGGTGTGTCACTTACCCATTGAGCTCGAGCATAAAGCATTATGGGCGTTGAAGTGACTTAATTTGAATTGGGATGATACAATGAATCTGAGATTGGAGCAGCTGAACGAGATAGATGAATTCCGTCTACACGCTTATGAAAGATCAGACCTATACAAGGAGCGGATGAAAAAGTATCATGATCTACGGATTGTTCAACGAAACTTTCAAAAAGATGATATGGTACTTCTCTTCAATTCCAGATTGAAGCTATTCCCAGGTAAGTTGAAGTCCAAGTGGTCTGGTCCGTACAAAGTAAACCAAGTCTACTCGTCTGGAGTAGTTGAGTTGAAAGATACTAATGGTGTTATCTTCAAGGTGAATGGCCAACGAGTAAAACCATATATTGGTCCTCTTGACTCGATAAATTATATGGCCACCACTTATCTTGACGAAGTCTAAGTACTCGAGGTAACTATGTCGTGCCGCGACAATAAATCAAGCGCTAGATGGGAGGCAACCCATCGTTTTTCATTTTTGTCTTTCTTTCGTTCTATTACGTGTTTGCTTTTGATAAATAAAAATCCAAAAATAAGAGTCGTGCCACGACCAAAACTAAGGCGCTTGATGGGAGGCAACCCATGGTTCTAATCGTCTTTGCTGTTTTTGAGTAAATGTAGGTGCAAAGAGGTGTAAAACGAGGAGGTCCGTTTCAAATTTTGATTTGGATGTATTGCATGTTAAAGGTGGTAAGTTAGGAATGAAGAAGCAAAAGGCTATGGATTGGGCATTGCTTATGAAAATATAGGCAACGAACAAGGCTAGGCCTATGTAAAACTAGGCCACGAACAAGGCAAGGCATATACTATGGCCTAAGCTCTCGGGATCTAATGTGCCATAGCATAAGCGCCGCCCATGCCCAAGTATGCCATAGCATAGGCGCCGCCTATGCCAATGCCTTTTGTCTCTGAATCTCATATGTCATGCAAAAGGCACCGCCTATGCCTAAGAATGCCATGGCATAGGCGCCGCCTATGCTCAACAATGCTATGCAAAAGGCGCCGCCTATTCCTAGCATAGGCAAAGCAAAAGGCGCCGCCTATGGTCACTTCTTGTCTCCAAATCCGATTTTAAATGGGTCAAAAATCGACCCAAGCCTTTCCTATAAATAAGAGACTTAATCTTAGACCAAAAACACATTGGAAACCTAGCATAAGCGCCGCCTATAGCCTCCAAATCCTCTCCAAAATTTTCCTTTTGCTCTTTTACTTCACAAGAACATCATCCAAATGCATCAATCAAGTAAGTACTTCTTTGTTCTTCATTTATATTCCGTAAGTACTACACTACTACGCCTATTATGAATTGTTAAATCTTGAAATAGTAAAAGTGACTTGAATGTGGTTGATGTGTTGTGATACAATTAAGTGAGTGAAAGAATACGTAAGAATGATCTTAACATGTTTCCAACTTGAATTTGATTTTGATGCACTGTCATACTTTTGCGGAATTGACAGGGTCACAAAAATTGCATAATCTTGTCAATAGAAAGCTTACATGTTGGAATAACTTGTTCATCAAGATGAGAATTATGGTTGACTACCAACATAGGAGGTTGTGATTATTTCTAGATGCTATACCTTGATTCAATCCCTATGTAGTAGTCTTGATATATCAAACATGAAAGTATTGCTAAGACTACAAGAAGTATGACTGCACTGATTTTATTGTTGGAATATAGCACCTAAAACGTATGCCGATGAAGTCTGAGTAATCGACCACTTTCACTTCACTAGTCTGTACCAACAAACTAAGTGTGGGGTGGTGCCACTACTGCTTGTTTATAGATTGTATCCATCGAGATGATGCTAACATGAACATTGTTTTAGTCTCAGGTACAATGGCACCCAAAGCAAGACAAGGCAAAGATAAGGCAACCACTTCCCAAAATGGCAAGAAAAGAGGACGCAAAGAGCAAGGAGAGTCCTCCTCAATGCAAGTACCACGCCGCATGTTCGGAATTAAATGGGTTTTAGAGGAGGAAGCAAAGGAATGGTATAGGAACAATAAAAAGAAGAAATATGTTCATGTGGACTTGATAAACAAGGAAAGCCTAGCAAAGAAAGAACCGCGAATGTTGGCCAAGATCATGGCGTTACATCTTGATTTCATCTTCCGAGACATGGGAGAATGCAATCTCGATTTAACAAGAGAATTCTATGCCAACTGGTCACCAAAAACCACAGGAAGCGAGGTCAATATTCGGGGCCAAGTTTTACAACTCAATGCGGATTTCTTCAACTCCTTTCTTGGCTTGCCTGCTGTTGATCCATCACCATTCAAAGAGTTGTACAGTAGACCTCCATATAGAGCCATTCGACACACTCTGTGGAACAAGGTCCATGGCACGGTGGAGTAGACACAAGGACACCGGACGACACAACACCTTTCCATATGCTCCTTTGAATAGAGAAGCAAGAATATGGTTGCGCATAGTCAACTCTTGCCTAATTCTAGGGACTTAGTACACAAAGATAACACGAGATAGAGTGTGCTTGGTATACGCATTGATGATGAATGTCCCTATCAACATTGGGGTAATTATTCGATCCACAATGCGGAAAGCTAGGCTACACAAGAGGTCCCACTTCATTTTTGGCAATCTATTGACCGCAATATTAAGGAAGGAAGACACCGAAGAGGAACCGGCTGATCATAAACTCCCACACAACCCAAAGAAGGTTGACCTCACGAAGGTTAACGATGTTGAAACTACGCATGGCGTCAACCTTACCACTTCAGAAAGGCATGCTCGAGATGAGAGTTTCTTTCACCATCTTTATGGCATGACTCGGTTTACAATGATGAGCGGTGGCCGTGTTCCAACTGCTGCAGAGCTCCAACAGCTGGATTATGACTACCCAATGAATGAGCACGCGAAGGCGATGTGTGGAGTAGGTACATATTTTGAGGAACCTCTTGATGACGATGTGCCGACCGATGATGATCGACGAATGCCAGACTCCGACGTGGAGGAGAATTCTGATGACGACGACTCTAATGATGATTCCGACGAAGGAGGTATGACCCCAGACATAGAGGAGGAGTCCGACTAACCAGGTTCTTCTTATTTATTTTTCACTGAGGGCAGTGTGTCCCGTCTAAGTGTGGGGTGCTGGTATTTGCATGCTGGCATTTATGTTTGTTTTGTTTTTCTTTTTAGTAGTTAATTTTTTTTATTAGTTAAATTTTCTTTTTACTTAACTTCGCATGAAATTATTCTAATAAGCAGCATGAGATTATGACAAGAGTTTGTGCTAAAATCATGACTATTGAGACGTTTAGGCTCTAATTGTGACTCACTATGTGATATTGTGTGGTTCAATTCCTTCATCTGTTGGGTCAAGAGTCTATGCTACTCCCAATAAAGTCGACCATGTGCCTTGTGTGTGTGAGGATATAGTATATTCTGTGTTTGTGGCTGATGCTAGAACTTGCCTGGTATGTATGTAAAGCGAAAATAAGGAGTGCAAGTCTAGGAGATGATTTAGGCATTTCTTTGGCAACCTAGACTTGTTTACCTTCTTTTTACCTACCCATGGACATTATCCTAGTTAACCCCTTTGAGCCTTTAGCCTATTTTCTTTGACAACCTCATATGTAAGCCTAATCCATTTTTTCAAGACCATAATTTGATCCAAATTCCAAAGTGCTTTAAAGTGTAAAGTCATGTGACAAAATAAGAGGAAATTGGGTAAGTATGATGCTTTAGAATGTAATGGTGCTTGAATTTGTTATGAAAAAAAATTGCTATCATAAGAGGTGTTATGAAAAGAAAAAAAAAAAGGGAAAGGAAAACTGAAAAGTTAGTTATGTTTAAAATTGAAAAACAAAGGTGGAAAAAAGGGGTGGTAGAATAAAAGAAAGTAGAAAGGTTGTTTGAAAGAAAAGTATTAATGGCATAATGTGATGTATTAAAGCGCTTAGGAACATAGTCACTATTTCTGGCCAAAATAGTCCTACCCGTTCCTTAGCCTACATTACAATCAGCAAAAGACCTAATTGATCCTAAGCTTAGCATTCTGATATTTAGTGGAGGATTACACTAAGTGCAAGCCTATGGTCATCAGTTGCAACATATGAATTCTTTGTGAGAGTGAGAGAAAGGATAATCTTATACCCATGTTTGAAATATATACAATACTTGTGAGTGATTATGGGTGATATATGGTGAGACACACATGGTTGATGAATCTTGGGTAGTTGTATATGATTCTTTGTACCTCAACTTATGGAAACGAATTAATCACCATCACAATTCTATGTTGGAGGTTGAATTGTTTCTACTAATGATCAGAAAACTACTCTTTGTTAATGATTGACGTGCTTGTCTTGATGAATATTTTGTGTTGTTACTATGAAATCCCAAGTAGATGTTTAGATGGACATGATAGTTTGTTCGAGGACGAACAAAGCTTTAAGTGTGGGGTGTTGATGATAGGCGAATTTACACGCCTAAAGTACTATATTTTACCCATATTTTAGCTAAGTTTTGAGGACAAATTATATAATTCATGCACTTTTAGTCCTTTTTCCTGTAAGTGAGCTAACAAACGTGATTAGCAAGTTTTCAGGTATAAATGATGCAGATTTCAGCATTTTATGGATAACTTGACGCCAAAGAAAGCTTCACGAAAGAAGGAAGGGGAATCTTACACGCCAAGGACCAAAAGTGGCGCATGGAAAATCTGTCCCGAGCAAAAACAGCAATTCTGAAGACTTTGGGGACTAGCAGTAACTTAGTAAGATTAGGATAATGATACATTAACCTAGTAAGATTGGGTTAAGTAATGCATTAGCTTAGTAGAAATAGGATATGGGTATTATAAATACCCTATTCTGCTAGAGATTTTGAGACATTCCTCTATTATTCTAGTTCCAAATTCTCTTTCTAATACATTCTACTTCTGACAATTCTTCTACTTTCAATTCTTAATTTCCGCAACAAGAGAAACGTTACTCAAACAAAGGATTCACGCCATTCTTACCCCTATACCTAACGTGAGATCTTTATTGTGGTACAATGATAATGTCTATTGTGATTTCCTTTGCACTCATGAGTAGCTAAACTTCTCTGTTGGGGTTATGGAAGCCTTATGAGATACTATCTAAGGCTATGAGTTTGTGAATTCGTGACACGTAGGCTACTTATATCATTATTCTCTTCATCTTAATCTAAATTCTTTGTGGCTGCAGACGCATAGAATACGCCAGTATAGCATTAACTTGTTCGAAAGAAAAGTTATATGTCTGGAAAAGAGATAATGTCAAGGTAATAGGGCACCAACCCCTGTTAAAAAGTTAGTGTCGTAACTGGATTAACCACTTGGAGAATTTGTACCGTTACACACGCTTTAAGCTCGAAAGAGTTAAAGTGAAATAGTCCTTGTTAAGGTCGAAAGACGCTTGGATTTACCATAGAATACAATTCTCTATAAGCACATACATGTCTGAATTCCGCATAACTCATAGCCAATAGAGACGTATAACTCATAAGGTGGACATAAACCTAACTCTCAATTCTCATTGTTTTACATCTTACTAAACATTCTTTCTTTTTACTTTGCTATTTTCTGTTTTTACTTTACTATTTTGATTACATTATTTGCACATTAAAATTCCCCCTTTCACGAGACTTGCACCAAAAGTCTAATAATCTTTGCTTACTTATTGACCGGCTATTCCCTGTGGGATCGATACCCAACCCAGTTGGGTTATATATTTGACAACGACCACTTCACACTCCTACGAGAGCTGTAGATTGAGCGTTATCAGCTGGGCCTGGGATCCGAGCGTGCTGTGGGCCGAAAATTGAGTGTGGCGTGCCAGGGAGGTTGGGGATCATTCCAATGTAGTCCGTTTAAATTTTCGTGGCCATTTGGGTGGAGAAATGGGCAAAATGACGCAAACAGGGCATTTTCAGGCCAAATCGGTGTGCTATAGCCCACGATTTTGGGGGTGGGCCTGGGGTCCAGGCTTGCTGCGGTCCAAAAATCGATCGGGGCATGCCAGGGAGGTTGATCATCCTAGTGTGGTCCGTTTAAATTTTTGTGGCCATTTGGGTGGACAAACGAGCAAAACGATGTGAACGAGGCATTTTCGAGCCAAATCGATATGCTATAGCCCACGATTTCGTGGGTAGGCCCGAGGTCCGGACGTTCTATAGGCCAAAAATTGACCAGGGAATGCCAGGGAGGTTCGGGACCGTCCCATTATGGTCCGTTCAAATTTTCGTGGCCATTTGGCTGGACAAACGGGTGAAACACCGCGAACGGGGCATTTTCAGGCCAAATCGGTGTGCTATAGCCCATGGTTTCGGGGGTGGGCCTGGGGTTCGGGCGCTCTGTGGGCCAAAAATCGATCGAGGTATGCCAGGGAGGTTGGGGATAGTCCCAGTATGTTCCGTTTAAATTTTCATGGTCATTCGGTTGGACAAACGGGCGACACAGTTCATCCCAGTACGGTCCGTTCAAATTTTCATGGCTATTTGGTTGAACAAACAGGCGAAACGAAAAGAACGGGGCATTTTCAGGCCAAATTGGTGTGGTATAGCCCATGATTTTAGTGGTGGGCCCAAGTTTCAGGCGTGATGTGGGCCAAAAATCAACCGATGCGTGCCAAAGAGATTGGGGATCATCCTAGTGTGGTCCATTTAAATTTTCGTGGCCATTTGAGTGGACAAACAGGCGAAACAGCGAGAACAGGAAGTTTTTGAACCAAATTAGGGTCCAATAGCCATGGTTTCGAGGGTGGGACCGAGGTCCGGGCGTGCTGTGGGCCAAAAATGGACCGTGGCATGCCAGGGAGGTTGAGGATCATCCCAATGTGGTCCATTTAAATTTGTGGCCATTAAGGTAAACAAATGACCAAAATGGAGCGAATAAAGCATTTTCGGGCCAAATAAGTGTGCTATAACCCGCGATTTTGGGGGTCGGCCAGGGGTCTGGGCGTGCTGTGGGCCAAAAAGCAACTAGGGCGTTCCAGGGTGGCTGGGGATCGTCCCAGTGTGCTCCGTTTAAATTTTTGTGGCCATTTGGGTGGACAAATGGGTGAAACGACGCGAAGAGGGCGTTTTCGGGCCAAATCGGTGTGCTATAGCCCACGATTTTAGGAATGGGCCTGGGGTCCAGGCGTGCTGTGGGCAGAATATCAACCGGGGCATGCCAGGGAGGTTGGGGATCGTCCCAGTGTGGTCCGTTTAAATTTTTGTGGCCATTTGGATGGACAAACGGGCGAAACGACATGAATGGGGCATTTTCGGGCCAAATCGATGTGCTATAGCCCACGATTTCAGGGGTGACCTCGGTTTCTGGGCGTGTTGTGCACCGAAAATCGACCGAGGCATGCTAGGGAGATTGGGGATCGTTCCAGTGTGGTCCATTTAAATTTTCATGGCCATTTAGGTGTACAAACTGGCGAAACAGCATGAACGAAGCATTTTCGGGCTAAATCGGTGTGCTATAGCCCACGGTTTCTGGGGTGGACTCGGGGTCCAGGCGTGCTGTGGGCCAAAAATCGACCGGGGCATGCCAGGAAGGTTGGGGATCGTCCTAGTGTGGTCCGTTTAAATTTTCATGGTCATTTGGGTGGACAAACGGGCAAAAAGGCACGAACGGGGAGTTTTCGGGCCATATCGGTGTTCAATAGCCCAAGGTTTCGGGGTAGGCCCGAGGTTCGAGTTGTTGTGTGCCAAAAATTAATTGGGGCATGCCAGGGAGGTTGGCAATCATCCCAGTGTGGTCTGTTTAAATTTTTGTGGCCGACTGGGTGGATAAACGAGCGAAACGGCGCAAATGGGATATTTTCGGGCCAAATCGATGTGCTATAAGACCACGATTTTGGGGTGGGCCTAGGGTCCGGGCGCGCTATGGGCCAAAAATTGATCAGGGTGTGCCAAGGAGGTTGGGGATCGTCCCAGTGTGGTCCGTTTAAATTTTCGTGGCTATTTGTATGGACAAACAGGAGAAACGACGCGAACTGGACATTTTCAGGTTAAATCGGTGTGCTATAACCCATGATTTCGGGGGTGAGCCTGGGGTCCGAGCGTGCTGTGGGCCAAAAATCGATCGAGGCGTGCCAGGGAGGTTGGGGATCGTCCCAGTGTACTCCGTTTAAATTTTTGTGGCAATTTGGGTGGACAAATGGGCGAAACAGCGAGAACGGGCATTTTCGGGCGAAATCGATGTGTTATAGCCCACGGTTTTGGGGGTGGGCCCCAGGTCCGGGCGTGCTATGGGCCAAAAATCGACCGGGG
Source organism: Capsicum baccatum var. pendulum (assembly GCA_030864225.1). NCBI lineage: Eukaryota > Viridiplantae > Streptophyta > Magnoliopsida > Solanales > Solanaceae > Capsicum > Capsicum baccatum. The sequence goes on from CM061558.1 coordinate 278,800,641, forward strand.
CTTGCCAGGGAGGTTAAGGATCATCCCAGTGTGGTCCGTTTAAATTTTCGTGGTTATTTCGATGAACCAACAGGCGAAACGACACTAACGGGGCATTTTCGGGCCAAATTGGTGAGCTATAGCCCATGATTTTGGGAGAGAGCCCGGGGTCCGGGCGTAAAATCTATCAGGATCGTCCCAGTGTGGTTCGTTTAAACTTATGTGGTCATTTGGGTGGTCAAACAGGCAAAACAACGCGAACGAGACATTTTCGGGGTAAATCGACGTGCAATAGTCCATGGTTTCAGGGTCTGACTGTGTTGTGTGCCGAAAATCGATCGGGGCATTTCAGGGAGGTAAGGGATCGTCCCATTGTGGTCCGTTTAAATTTTCGTGGTCATTTGGATGAACTGGGCAAAATGGTGCGAACGGGGCATTTTCGGGTCAAATCGGTGTGCTATAGCCCACGATTTTAGGGATGGGCCCAGAGTTTAGGAGTGTTGTGGGCTTAAAATCGATCGGGGCATGTCAGGGAGGTTGGGGATCATCTCAGTGTGGTCCGTTAAAATTTTTGTAGCCATTTGTGTGGACAAACGGGTGAAACGGTGCAAACGGGGCATTTTTGGGTCAAATCGATCTGCTATAGCCAACGATTTTGGGGGTGGGCTCTGGGTTCAGACGTGCTGTGCACCGAAAATCGACTGGGGCGTGCCAGGAAGGTTCGGGATCATCCCAGTGTAGTCCGTTTATATTTTTGTGGCCATTTGGGTGGACAAACGGGCGAAACAGCGCGAACAGGGCATTTTTGGGCCAAATCAGTGTGCTATATAGCCCGCGGTTTTGGGGGTGAGCCCGGGGTCCAGGTGTGCTGTAGGCCAAAAGTCGACTGGGTCGTGCCAGGGAGGTTGGGGATCGTCCCAGTGTGGTCCGTTTAAATTTTCGTGGTCATTTAGATGGACAAATGCGCGAAACGACACAAATGGGGCATTTTCAAGTCAAATCGGTGTGCTATAGCACACGATTTTAGGGGTGGGCCCGGTGTCCAAGCGTGCTGTGGGATGAAAATTGATCGGGGCGTGCCAGGGAGATTGGGGATCATCCCAGTGTGGTCCATCTAAATTTTTGTTGCCATTTGGGTGGACAAACGGGCGAAACAGCACGAACGGGGTATTTTCAGGACAAATCGATGTGTTATAGCCCACGATTTTGGGGGTGGGATCCGGGTCCGAGTGTGCTGTGCTCCGAAAATCGACTGGGGCGTGCCAGGGAGGTTGGGGATCATCCCAGTGTGGTCCGTTTAAATTTTCGTTGCCATTTGGGTTGATAAACTGGCGAAACAGCATGAACGGAGCATTTTTGGGATAAATCGGTATGCTATAGCCCACGGTTTTGGGGGTGGACCCGGGGTCCAGGCGTGCTGTAGGCAAAAAATCGACCGGGTCGTGCCAGGAAGGTTGGAGATCGTCCCAGTATGGTCCGTTTAAATTTTCGTGTCCATTTGGGTGGACAAACGGGCGAAAAGGCGCGAACGGGGAGTTTTTGGGCCATATCGGTGTGCTATAGGCCACGATTTCAGGGGTGGGCCCAGGGTCCAGGCGTTCTGTGGGCCAAAAATCGATTGGGACATGCCAGGGAGGTTGGGGATTGTCCCAGTGTGGTCTGTTTAAATTTTCGTGGCAATTTGGGTGGACCAATGGGCGAAACGACACAAACGGAGCATTTTTAGGTCAAATCGATGTGCTATAGCCCATGATTTCAGGGGTGGGCCCGTAGTCTTGGCGTGCTGTGGGCCAAAAATCGACCGGGGCGAGCCAGGAAGCTTGGGATCGTCCTAGTATGGTCCGTTTAAATTTTTAAAGCCATTTGGGTGGACAAATGGGCGAAACGACGCGAACGGAGCATTTTCAAGCCAAATCGGTGTGCTATAGCCAATGGTTTTGGGGGTGGACCCGGGGTTCGGGCGCACTGTGGACCGAAAATCGATCGGGGCGTTCCAGGGAGTTTGGGGATTATCCCAGTGTGGTCCGTTTAAATTTTCGTCGACATTTGGGTGGATAAACGGGCAAAACGGCGCGAACAGGGCATTTTTGAGCCAAATCGGTGTGCTATAGCCCACGGTTTTGGAGGTGGACCCGAGGTTCGAGCGTGTTGTGCACCGCAAATCGACTGGGGTGTGCCAGGGAGGTTGGGGATCGTCCCAGTATGGTCCGTTTAAATTTTCGTGGCCATTTGGGTGGATAAACTGGCAAAACGGCATGAACGAAGCAGTTTTAGGCTAAATCGGAGTGTTATAGCCCACGGTTTTGGGGGTGGGCCCGGGGTCCAGGCATGCTGTGGGCCAAAAATCGATCGGGGCATGCCAGGGAGGTTGGAGATCATCCCAGTGTGGTTCGTTTAAATTGTTGTGGCCATTTGGGTGGACAAACGGGCGAAAAGGCGCGAATGGGGAGTTTTTGGGCCATATCGGTGTGCTATAGACCACGATTTCAGGGGTGGGCCCGGGGTCCAGGCATTCTTTGGGCCAAAAATTGATCGGGGCGTGTCAGGGAGGTTGGGATTGTCCCAGTGTGGTCTGTTTAAATTTTTATGGCCATTTGGGTGGACCAACAGGCAAAACAGCACAAACGGGGCATTTTCGGGCCAAATCAGTGTGTTATAGCCCACAATTTCAGGGGTGGGCCCTGAGTCCGGGTGTGTTGTGGGCCAAAAATCGACCGGGGCATGCCAGAGAGGATGGAGATCGTCCCAATATGGTCCGTTTAAATTTTCGCGGCCATTTGGGTGGACAAACGGTCGAAACGACGCGAACGGGTCATTTCCGGGTCAAATTGGTGTGCTATAGCCAACGATTTTGGGGGTGGGCCGGGGGTTTGGGTGCACTGTGGGCCGAAAATCGACCGGGGCGTGCCAGGGAGGTCGGGGATCATCCCAATGTGGTCCGTTTAGATTTTCGTGGACATTTGGGTGGATAAACCGGCGAAACGGCGCGAATAGGGCATTTTCGGACCAAATTAGTGTACTATAGCCCACGATTTTGGGAGTGGGCCCGGGGTCCGGGCTTGTTGTCGGCCAAAAATCGACCGGGGTGTGCCAAGGAGGTTGGGGATCGTCCTAGTGTGGTTTGTTTAAATTTTCGTGGCCATTTGGGTGGATCAACGGGCGAAACAGCGCGAACGGGGCATTTTCGGGTCAAACTGGTGTGCTATAGCCCACGGTTTTAGGGGTGGGCCCAGAGTTCGGGCGTGTTGTGGGCCAAAAATCGATCGGGCGCGTGCCGGGGAGGTTTGGGATCGTCCCAGTATGGTCTATTTAAATTTTTGTCGCCATTTGGGTGGACAAATGGGCGAAACAGCGCAAACGGGGTGTTTTCGGGCCAAATCGATGTGCTATAGCCAACGGTTTCGGGGTTGGGCCCGGGGTCCGAGCGCACTGTGGGCCAAAAATCGATCGGGGCGTGTCAGGGAGGTTGGGATCATCCCAGTGTGGTCCGTTTAAATTTTTGTGGACATTTGGGAGGATAAACATGCAAAACGACGCGAACAGGGCATTTTCGGGCCAAATTGGTGTGATATAGCCCACGATTTTGTGCGTGGGCCCGGGTTCGAGCGAGCTGTAAGCCAAAAATTGACCAGGGCGTGCCAAGGAGGTTAGGGATCGTCCCAGTGTGGTCCGTTTAAATTTTTGTGGCTATTTGGATGGACAAATGGTGCGAACGGGGCATTTTCAAGCCAAATCAATGTGTTATAGCCCACGATTTTAGGGGTGGGCCTGGGGTCCGGGCGTGTCGTGATCCCAAAATCGATCGGAGAGTGCCACGGAGGCTTGGGAGCGGCCTTATGTAGGCCATTAAGTTGGGCGGTGCCATTTGGTGGTCAAACGGGCGAAACAGCGCGAACGGGGTATTTTCTAGCCAAATCGATTTGCTATAACCAACGGTTTCGATGATGGGTTCGAGGTTCAGGTGTGCCATGGGCCCAAAATCGATCGAGGCGTGCCAGGGAGGCTTAGGAATGACCTAGTGTGAGCTATTAGGATGGGCGATGCCATTTGGGTGGTCAAACAGGCTAAACGACGCGAACGAGGCATTTTCAGGCCAAATCATTGTGTTATGGCCCACAGTTCCGGGGTTCAGGCGCGCCGTGAACCCAGAATCGACAGGGGCATTCCAGGGAGGCATGGGAGCGGCCTAGTGTCGACCATTGGGGTGGGCGGTGCCATTTGGGTGGTCAAACGGGCGAAACGACGCAAACGAGGAAATTTTGGGATAAATAGGTGTGCTATAGCCCACGGTTCTGAGGTGGGCCCGTGGTCTGGCATGTCGCAGGCCCAAAAATCGATCAGGGCATGCCAGGGAGGCTTGAGAGCGACCTAGTATGGGCTATTGTAGTGGGCGCTGCCATTTGGGTGGTCAAACGGGCTAAACGGCGCGAATGGGACATCTTCGGGCCAAATCGGTGTGCACGATTCTCGGGGTAGGCCCGGGGTTCGTGCGTGTCGTGGGCCCAAAATCAATCAGGGCGTGCCAAGGAGGCTTGGGAGCGGCCTAGTGTGGGCCATTAGGGTAGGCGGTGCCATTTGGGTGGTCAAACAGGTGAAACGGCATGAACGGGCTAAATCGATTCGCTATAGCCGACGGTTCCGGGGGTGGGCCCGGGGTTTGGGCGTGCCGTGGGAACAAAATCGACTGAGGCGTGCAAGGAAAGCTTGGGAGCGGCCTAGTGTGGGCCATTAGGGTGGGCGGTGCCATTTGGGTGGTCAAATAGGCGAAACGGTGCGAACGGGGCATTTTCGGGCCAATTAGTGTGCTATAGCCCACAGTTCCGTGGGTGCGCCCGGGGTTCAGATATGTCGTGGGCCCAAAATCGACCGGGGCATATCAGGGAGGCTTGGGAACGGCCTAGTGTGGCCCATTGGGGTGGGCGGTGCCGTTTGGAGGGTCAAACGGGCGAAACGGCGCAAACGGGGCATTTTCGAACCAAATCGGTATGTTATAGCCCACGGTTCCGGGGGTGGCCCCGAGGTCCGGGCGTGTCGTGGGATAATAATCGATTGGGGCATGACAGAGAGGCTTGGGAACGACCTAGTGTGGGCCATTTGGGTGGGCGGTGACATTTGGGTGGTTAAACGGGTGAAATGGCGCGAACGAGGCATTTTCAAGCCAAATCGATGTGTTATAGCCCACAGTTCTGGGTCGGCCCGGGGTCCGGGCGTGTCGTGGGCCCAAATCGACCGGGGCATGCCAGGGATGCTTGGGAGCGGCCTAGTGTGGGCCATTAGGGTGGGTGGTGCCATTTGGGTGGTCAAACGGGCAAAACAGCGTGAACGGGGCATTTTCGAGCCAAATTGGTGTGCTATAACCCACGGTTCACGTGGTGGACCCGGGGTCCGGGCGTGTCATGGGCCCAAAATTGATCATAGCGTGCCAGGGTGGCTTAGGAGCGGCCTAGTATGGGCCATTGGTGTTGGCGGTGCCATTTGGGTGGTCAAACGAGCAAAACGGCGTGAACGGGGCATTTTCGATCCAAATTGGTGTGCTATAACCCACGGTTCCCGAGGTGGACCCGGGGTCCGGGCGTGTCGTGGGCCCAAAATCGATCATAGCGTGCCAGGGTGGCTTAGGAGCGGCCTAGTATGGGCCATTGGTGTTGGCGGTGCCATTTGGGTGGTCAAACGGACAAAACGAAGCGTTTCGAGCCAAATCGGTGTGCTATAGCCAACGATTTCGTGCGTGCCGTGGGCCCAAAATCAACCGAGGCGTGCCAAGAAGGCTTGGGAGCGGCCTAGTGTGGACCATTGGGGTTGGCGGTGCCATTTGGGTGGTCAAACGGGCGAAACGGCTCAAACGGAGCATTTTCAGGCCAAATCAATGTGTAGCCTACGGTTCCGAGGGTGGGCCCGGGGTCCGGGCATGCCATGAGCCCAAAATCGACCAGGGCGTGTCAGGGAGGCTTGGGAGCGGTGTAGTCTGGGCCATTAGGGTAGGCGGTGCTATTTGGATGGTCAGACGGGCGAAACGACGCGAACGGGTCATTTTTGGCCCGTTTGGGTAGGTGTTAGGCCAACTTTATCCGAATGAGTTTTCCGCGAAACTTCTTGGGCTCCAATGACAACCTATTAAATGAATCGTGTTGGTTTGGAGGTGCGGAAGAAGGTTTTTTTTTTAAGACATATGAGCAAAATAGTCAAAATCCTCAATTTACCTTGAACAGTACAACTTTTCATAGTAGCCTATGGAAGATGAAATTCTAATGGTTTTGCTAACCAGTATCACAGTGGCAAAAGCATTGTTCATTTACCTTGAACAGTACAACTTTTCATAGTAGGTGAATACTATTGTTCATTTTAGCACTATTGTGTTTTTCTCTTTGTCAAATACCAATGAACATTTTTCAGACTTCATGCATCTATTCAATGAATTATAACATGGAAGCTTTGCTTACTTAAAGAAACAAAACAGAAAGGCAGCAGATTGAAGAAAATTAGAAACAATAGACGCGGTGCGCATCAATGCACGAACTAGTAAGAACAAGGACAGGAGAAATGCAAACGATGTGTTTACTTGATGAAGGACAAAATTTATCATAAAGAACAATCTTATACCGATATATGAAAAAGACAATTACAACTAAAGATCATGTACCTCGTTGCCCAGTCGAGATGTGAGAATATTTTGAACTCCCACTGCAGGGAAAAATTGTTCAATATCTATTCATATTCAAACTGAACATCTACATGTGAATACTTCCTCATAAGCCTTACAATAAAAGATGTGAAGTTGGCTAACGTATGGCATTCTTCGTGTGTTTTGGTTTCTGAGACGACCCCATAGATAACTAACTTCCTCAGGTTAGGGCACCTTTCCAGTAGTCCTGCTACCCAATGCGAGAACAGGTCGCTAATGACCGTCCATCCGAGCTCCAAGACGGTCACGTTTTCCAATTGAAAAGAATCTTGTGATCCATAATGAAGTGCTGTCTCTCTTAGTTCATAGCTCAATGATAGATGAGTTAATTGAGGAAAGCAAGCGGAAATTGTCTCGATATCTACAGCTTCATCATCGTCGTCGAATACAACTTGCCATAGCCTCAGTCTTCTCAGCTTTGATGATTTTGCTATCATATGATGGAACTTGGACCACATGATTGTGAAATTACTGACATCCACAATCTCGAGATTTTCAGCACTCTCGCCAATATCTAGATGGATGACACTAACATCATCGATCTTAAGGAGTCTCAATGAACCCTTGCTGACAAGCTCAAAGACCTCAAGTGTACAATCTTTCAAATGCAGCTTCTCAAGACTATCCGCTTCAAGAATGATTTTATCCAAACTAATGGCTTCAACATAGATATCTTTCAAAGAGTTACTCGTCATCTCCATTGTTGCCTGTGGATCAGACATAACAATGTCTATACTAACAAGATTCAAGGCCTCAACTTTCGGGCAGGCTGTGAGGAAAAGACTCAGATCTAAAGCTGATATACTGACATAACTTAGTGAAAGAGACCTCAAGCAAGGGAACTTTTGGTAACTAGGTTCAACACCCGTGATTGTATTATGCGCAAGAGCCAACACTTCTAGCCTCTGACGACCACATTTTTCAAGTATATTAATGTTCGGGGTAGTCCTGACATTGTAATGCAACTGGCGTAACGTTTCTCTGGTATACATTAGCCAAGCTATCACTGGAGCAGCAGAGAACTCATCAACATCATCCATGATGATTGAAAGGCAACGCAGTCCATTAGTCTGGAAAATCGTCTGAGTTACAATTATCTCAAGTCTGCTCCTTGTGAGCTCATGATAAACTGGCCAATCGTTCGAGTTAAATGTGAGTGTATGAAGATGATTCCTCCAAGCCTCTCGCCACTTCCGACAAGTAGAAGATGCAATCACAACATCTCGCGCAGCTCCAAGCCGAGACAAAATGTTCCCAATCACCTCAACAGGAAGATACTCCATACCCTCAAATACAACAACAATTTCAAAAGGGCCCCTAGACAACAATGCTATAATCCAAGAAATACACTAAAACACCAAACTGCATCACAATATTATCCGAGTGACTCTCGTCAAGGAATCTAAAGGCCAATATCTGGTGAAAGATATTCATAAGCTAATTCAACAGCAGATTATCAACCAAAAATGGAATATCCAGAGACCCTTTTTAATAAATTAGCAAATGATAAATCTACCAGACACAAATTTTCTTGATCCCACTACAAGTCAGCCAAAAACCCAAATCAAGAATCTGTTTACAGAGGATACCAAGTTCAAGTTTTGACCTTTGGGACAATATATGAGAAGCCAAAAATCCCATCTTTAACTCATCAATTTCCAACTCAGCCTACTCAAGAATCTGTTTTCTCAATATAAGAGCATACCAAGTTAAAGTTCTGACCTTTGGGGCAAATATCCCTTCTTTAACTCATCAATTTCCAATTTTGAAACTCATAATCAAGAATCTAGTGTCTGAAAAGATTACATAGCACAATCAAGTTATAGTTTTGACCTTTGGGGCAAAAAATCCAATTTTTAACTCATCAATTTCCAACTTGAAACTTATAATCAAGAATCTACTGTCTGAAAAGGTTACATAGCACAATCAAGTTAAAGTTTTGACCTTTTGGGGGCAAAAAATCCATTTTTTAACTCATCAATTTCCAATCTTGAAACTCATAATCAAGAATCTATTTTCTGAAAAAAGGTATAAAGTTTTGAACTTTTGGGCTAACATTTGTGAAGCAAAAACACCCAATTTTTAGCAAAGGACAATATAAATAACAAGGTAAAGAATCTCAAAAACTGGTAAAAATTTCAAGAATTTAACAAAAGCTTACCATATGAATCAAAGGGATTATTGAACATGACCCACAACAAGCAATCAATTGATCAAATCAAGAAAACACACACACAGAGTGAACAGAGAAGGAAGAATAGAAGGAATCTGATTCCATTTACTGTGAGAGAAATGAGGTCAAGCCAGCAATGTTGGGTGGTAGGGGTGACAAGACACAACACACAAAAAAACACAGAGTAAAAGTGTGTTGGTGTGTGAAAAGTGGGTCACACACGTGAGAATCAATGTCACAACTGGTGACTTTCAGCTGGCCAATCATAGTACACAACTGTAGAAAAACTAGTGGGCTGGGGGCTTGGTTTGGGGAGAGGGGGAGTGGTTATGTGTATTTTTAATTTTAACCGTAAAAATAATATAAATTTCGATAGTTTGGAGCTTAATTATACAAAAAAAAAAATAATATTTTGCTTAATTATAGAAAATCTCGAGTTTGGATCTGTCGTGATACATAATAGTTTCCCGATTCATCCAATAAAGATACATAATTAGCTTCCGATATAATTTCTTTTATTTTGGATTTATAGATACATATCACATCCAACGAAGATACGTCTTTTCCGTTATAAAGATATATAATTAGCTTCTGATTTTGAATATATCGAGATACATAATTAGTTCGGATTTTTATAACTAAAAATTACACAAATACACAACTTATGTTTTCAATATTACAAAAAATCTCAACTCCCTAAACATATTACAAAAATCTCAACATATACACAGAATGTTATGTATATGTCGGCTATATTATGTATATTAATAGGGAGAGAGAGTAAAGTAATTAAAAAAGTGGGAGAGTGTGTAACTACTTTCAAAAGTGTTGGTATTTATGTTATTTATACTTTTTATAATTATTTTGTAAAGTTTGGGATTTGTGTAAATATGACAAGTTAAGGTGTATGTTATTTTTCCTTTTAATATTTCAATCTTTTCACGGACCCCGCGCATAGCAAAAACGATAGCATACCAAACTATCTTGTTTATAAAAAGTTTTGAACTGCGGTAGAGTTATAGATACTCTTTCACAGTTAATTAGTGGTCTTGATTTCGTTCTAAATATGAAATCGTATTTGATATCGTGTTTTTATCTCTCAATGCGGGAGTTGAATTTGAACAAAGTATGAGTACCAAAATACCGAACGAGACACAAAAACAAACAACAAATAAAATGCGAGTAATTTGTATTTCGAATACATCAATAGATTCAAACAAATCATTATCTCATCTTATAATTAAGTGAAATCTATAATTTTCATGTAATAAGAAACATGTTGATCAAGTTTTACCAATATATTATATTACTAAGAATCACGTGATATGAACTCAATTACTCTCGTATATTGACTTAACGTCATTATATATCATAAACTTCAAATCTTAAATCTTTATCTAAATTAATAAAAATGAATTTGGAAGCATAGTTGCATACCAATGAACATACACCTGAAAGGACAATGATAGAGAGATATGATTGGAAGGTTTTTTGTTTTGCATTTTTGATGTTTTTTCATTGGCGGCCAGGGGCGGAGCCAACTTTTGGCAAAGGGTTCGTCTGAATTTCCTTCAACGAAAAATTATAGTAGTAATATTTATGTATGTATATATATATATATTAGATGTTGAACCTCTTCGGCTAATTTTTCTTCAAACATCAAACCCTTTCAGTTGGAATTCTGGCTCCGTCTCTATTGGAAGCCTTTTCTTTTTATTAAATTTCAATGTCAGTAACAACAAAGTGAAAAGAATACTCTTGTGAGAACTTGACCGGGTACTAAAATGCTCATTATTAGGTTTTGTACTTTTAACTCTCCTCCAGGTAAATGTCATTTAATTTATCCCAGCTAAAATAAATTTATATAAAATTGAACAAGTAGACAGACGTGTCCTACGTGACATCTATATGACAATCTCACATGAAGCCATGTATATGCCATGTAGAACGCATAACTACTTATTTAACTTTATACAAATTTAAATGTCTACTTGTGCATGTCCAAAGTTGGAACACATAAACGCCAACTCAGGCTAAGTTATGAAGGTACATAATGTGTTATGCCATTATTTGACCCTATTTGATTGCAAAATACTAGTGTAGTTACTTATTTAACAAAAAATATACTAGTGTAGTAACTTATTTAACAAAAAATATGAAAGCCTGAAAAAATGATATCCCAATTTCTCATGAGATTAAGACTCCTTACAACTCGCATCAATAACAACACTAGGTGATCGGAAATTAATCGAAAACGTAGGCCGCCAAATTGACCATCTTCCTCTCTTGCCGCCTATCTTCTCGTGTTTGTAACTCGATTAGAGCTCTAAGACAATATAGCTTTGGTTTCTATTTTATGTTCATCGCGAAATTTCCAAATGATATTCGATTTGCTCTCACAACACCCAACATTTGGCACCAAGTGGCCTCCCGACGCACTACGCTCCTGATATGCATGGATCCAGAAAAGGACCGAACCACCGAGGCTTATTATACGCAGTTTTACCCTGAATTTTTGAAAGCAACTATTTCCACAGTTTAAACTCGTGACCTCCTAATCACATGGCAACACCTTCACTCGTTACGCCTATGCTCCATTCCTAATTATGATAGCTAGGGGACTTTGAAATGCAACGAAATGTTTTTTGTCTTTGCTGGATTTCACACCGAAATCTCCCATAATTTTCACCCGCTTCATTAACCGTGACACCCTTTGCTACAAAGTTAACTTTACTGCTTGGTAATTCTGAAGAATCAGTATCAGTAGATTATACAAAAGCCATGACTGGCAATTTTTACATCTAATAAACACAGTAAAAAAGATATGTATAAGATATGGCAGATGAGGAATAATTCTTTATTTTATGCTTTTGTCTATCCTAGTGAAAAGTACATTATAAACTCACTTTCCAGGTCCTTTACCAGCTGTTGTCATGAAAGACTCACCACAACCACATTGCCCTTTGGAATTGGGATTAATAAAAATGAATTCAGACCTGCACATCATAAGATGTAAAACGACGTCATTAACTGCGAGCGCGGAGACCATATAAAACGGGGACAGGTTTCAACAAGCCAAAACATCACTGAAAAATTACCATAATACTATATCTCGTGGGCACCTAACGTTGCCTGAGGTGACACCACAAATTTTGGAGGTGTCTAGATGGCCATTTTGCAAGTTGGAATGTTCTCTTGGAGTACCTGATAAAGTTGTTGTCATGTGACCAGGAGGTCACGGGTTCAAGCCTTGGAAACAGCCTCTAGCACAAATGCAAGGTGAGGCTGCGTAAAATAGACCATTGTGGTCGGGCCCTTCTCCGAACCCTGCCATAGCAGGAGCTTTAATGCACCGGGTTGCTCCTTTGAATTTTCAACTAACACAACGTTTACTTGCAAACTAGTTGAGACCAAGATGAGGTGTTTAGATGTGCACTCTCAAAGTTGGAACGCTTACTTGCCAACTGAGGCAAAATTTAAGTGTTTTTATATATTATGCCTAAAGGATTTGACTCGGGCCAGCAACCCTTCATATGGCTGCTGCGTCTGAGATATTGATGCCAGCAACATTTTGATTCTCTTTTGGATTTACCAAAAAGCTAACATGAACTGAAAATCCAGAAAATGAGAAGATAAACAAGAAGATACTAAACAATTGTCTCCCTCATCCAACATATTATGTCTTGACACTAAGGTTTTTTGGACTTGGTAACTTCATATTTCTCATAAGACAAATACATAAACATAACACTCAAACTTGGCCCCAGCTGGCAAGTACGTACCCAAACTATAAAAGTGCACACTAAACACCTCAACTTGATCTCAACTGACAACTAAATACTCCAACTCAACCTCATTGTATCTCGTGGACACCCGATGATAACGTGACACAGAAATTTTAGAAGAGTGTAGATGATTTGTTAGTTGGAGTGTCCAACTGACCCAGTGGAGATGAGTTGAAGAACCTAGATGTACATACTAAAAGTTGAAGTGTTTACTTGTCAAGGGAGTGTCTATTTATGCAGAATAATTTGCACATAAACAAAAGATAATTAGACCTTCAATCACATTAGACAGCTAATAGAGCATGTTACATGGCATTAGTATAAACTAAAGCAGAAGACCACAAACTAACTGCTGAAACCCAAGAAAAATTATCGGCAACAGGTAGGAGTTGGATAATGCGGCAAGTGAGAAAGCTGTAGACAGCTCAAAATCTGTGACATTTTTACTTAAACTAGGTATCTCCAGTCCTTTTCATCCCAAAATCAAAATGAACTACTTGTGCACAAAATTAAAAGGCTTAATACCCTGTAGTGTTTCGAGTGTCAGCCTAATAAAAATGACCAGCAATAAAGAAACGGACAAGTAAATCTCTTACCTCAATTTATCATCAACAAAATCCATCTTGGTACCAATCACGTGCATCAATGCCTTAGGATCAATAAGTACTTTTACCCCCTTCTCTTCAATCAACTCGTCAAATTTACCCTTCTCGTCTACAATGTTCAAAAGAGTTGTGATAAAAATAATAATACAACAGGAATCCATATTATAATCTGTTTGATGCTGCATAACATCATTAGCCAGAGACTAATTAGTTAGCCCGGCTGATGCATTATTTTGTGAGGTGAGATTGAATAGATTCAAAGGAGAGAGTTCATAAAAAGTAAAACAATAAAAGTTTGCCCCCCAGGCTTGGCTCTATTGGAAAAGATTAAGGGACTTGTGAATTAAGTTCGAATCTTGCAACAAGCGAACTAAGTCTTGCATTCAAGTGTACAAGGATAAAATCCCTGAGTTTCAAAGGTTGCGGTTGATCCTAAGAACATATACATATATATATATATATATAGATATAGAGAGAGAGAGAGAGAGATTAATATAGGTTAAGGCTGACCTAACAACCACACTATAGAACTTGCCTTTAAGTTTCAGTGACACGTTCATATCATATAGGAATTGGAATGATGTAAATATTGCTACAGTTACAATTTAAAAATTCAATTATACTTGTCAATTGATCATATACAAACACACACACACACACACAAAAGGCAGTGCACTGAGTTAAATTTTTTTTTAAATTCCAGGAGGGAAGGGAACAAGGACATCATAAAAGAAAGTAGGTGTAAACAGAATGAGTATCAGATACAATTTTTACGAGTATCACATTCATTAATTGCTAGATATTCTTGAAGCATTAAAGTTATTGCTCATTTGGAGAGAGTTTTAGAACGATGCCTTCCTTGGATAGCTCCAGCACTTAGGGAAGTAAATTATATTAGGTGGATAATGTAGCATCTTAAATAGATGATATCATAGAAAACAAATCAGATAACTTAAAGAAGAAATTCCTGCTAGGTGTGAATAGTCCTTGGCCAATCTGTAAAGGGGGGAAAATCACAAAACAGGGGGATATAAAAGTGTATACACCAAAAAGTAGAGAAACCATTTGCTAGGATTGGATTCCTCCAAACTGAAATAGCAAGAATCTGCAGAATAAAACCCTATTACGAACATACCAAATGAGTGTAAGATAGATTGAGCAAGAAATTTAATTATCTTGCCAATTGTATTGGATCTATATTGTGGATTTTCAAATCCTAGGTAGGGTTGTTGTCGGCCTTGGCATGGATTATATATTGATGGAAAGTATGATCTAAGGTTATCACAGAAACATGTCGAGATGCATGGCATATCAATCATTAAGAACTCAAGTAACATTTGGAGAAATATGGTAAAAAGTAAATAAACAAAAGGTGATATCCTATTTCTCGTCTCACAAAAATTGTGAAATCATAAAATGGGCATAATCAGGGGAAATAAGATGGTGATTAAAAAGAAATCAAATCACCTTTAGCAAAAGGACATCAACATCTATTACATTCCAAAACCCTAGTTTCATCCGAATCGTGAGAATGTTGAGACGAGAAAACTCATATTTTTATAATCTTGTGAGGTCTAGTATGCTCGCACATCCAATTCTGCTATCTTCATCTTCTAGGTGTGTGAGGTCTTGACTAGCCAACTAGAAAAGACAAGATTATGAAAGACGATCTGTAGAACAAAGGTAGGAGTAGCTGTTGTGAAGGACAAGATGTGGGAAACAAGGCTAAGATTGTTCGAGCATGTAAAGAGGAGCACATATGCCGCCTTCAGGAGGTGTGAAAGGTCAACGCTGATAGTTTTAAGGAGCGGTGAGCTACACCGAGGAAAAACGGGGGAGAGGTGATTAGAAATACCATGACACATCTTCAGCTCATCGATGACAGTGATCCTAGATAAGAGAACATGAAGTCGGAGATTAGGGGTAGATGATTAGTAGGTAGTAGAGCGTTTTCAATCTTAACAATGGTAGAGCAGGGTTCTAGTGTATTTATCTATTCCCTTACCAGCATATTATTACTATCACGCTAGCATTATCTTATGCGTTGATTCTATTACTATTTTTTTTTATAAGTAATTAAAGTTTTTATGAATTTGTGCACTAAGCTAGTGCAATGGGCATAACTACAAGTTGTGCGGTCCTTCAATTGTGTCTAACATTCCATCTACATCATGTACAATAATTAGATTGCACCAAAAAGCTACCAAAAAATAGACATATTTTACAATTGTTGTTTTTTTACTTTGGTTATCCTTAATTATTTGTACAGTCAGTACTTTATTCTTTCAATTCTTTTATCATAGTTTGCTATTGCATTTCTTTCAAATCATTCTTCCTCAAAAATAATTTTCTTGAGCCGAGGGTCTATTCGAAACAACCTCTTTACCCTAAGGTATGCGTACACCCACCCTAAGTTGCTCGAACTCGGTGCGGGTGTCCGATACGAGTATGGATCTAGAGTTCGGATCCTTCATGATCTCAATTTAAAGATTCGGGGATATGGATCTAGGAATGGATACGGGTGCGGATATTCGGCAAAAAATAATTAAATATCTAGAAATAGAGTTATAAAACATAAATTATGAGATATTATATGAAAAACTTGAGGAGAAAATATTGTTCAAGAAGAAAATCCTAAAAGGAGATAAAAAGAAAAGCAATAACATAGAAATTTTTGTATACAAGGTATTCCATTTTCTTCAATTTCACCTAAGCTTTTGTTTTGATTACAGAGTTTATTCAATTTGTCCGGACTTCCCCAGTTGACTTTGGTCAAAGTACCCAAAATCGGTTGATCAAATCGGGTACGGATCCCACACCCATGTTGTGTCGACACGGGTGCGGCACCGAAAGTGAAAAGTCCGAATAACTTAGCATCCACCCTCCCCAGACCCCATCTTTGGGAATATATTAGGTACGTGTGAATTGCTTCAAGAGCACGCAGACAAAGGTAGATCTAGGGTAGAGTGCGAGTTCCCACGTATCGATCAACTTTTGCACAGACATTGTACTTATATGGAGAAATCCATTAAATATAGAAAAACTATTTGTTGGGAATCCAGTGACAAAGTAAGCTCTTCGTCTAGTGGCAGAAACGGAACTTGCTTAAGCTTTCTTTCCTCCTTAGCGAGGGTTCAATTCCCCTTGGAAACTTACGGTAAGTTTTTTTTTTTTTTAATTTGAGATTGTTGGGACCCATAAACTTAAAGGGGTTGTTTAGTGTGAGGTATAAGGGATAAATAGTCCAAGGATAAAGTGTAGGACTATTTTTTCCCATGTTTCGTGTGAGGTATTAGTTAATATCGTGATCATTTATCCCACCATTTACACCATAGTAATGAGATAAGTTATCCCATATACATGGTGGGATAACTAATTTCGGATTAATTATCTCGGGATAACTCTTTCCCAACCAAACGATCCCTAAATCTTGGATCCGCCTCGGCCATTAGTGTAAGTAATCTTTCATGGATTTTGTCACCTAATCATGCATTTATTATGATGCTACTTTACGATGTAAACAAGTTCACAAAATATAATGGTTGTGAAACGATAAAAACGAAGTCGGTGACTCAAACAAACATACTGCAACAAGAAGTTGAGGTTGCAACTGCACTCCTATCATCTGTCCAAACAACAAGAAAGGACCACTCGACTGAACAAGGTGAACCATATGAATTTTCTCTTCTCAGCATTCTCACGATTCAGATGAAACTAGGGTTTTGGAATGTAATTGATGTTGATGTCCTTTTGCTAAAGATGATTTGCTTTCTTTTTGAATCACCATCTTATTTCCCTGGTTATGCCCATTTTATGATTTCACAATTTTTGTTAGACAAGAAATAGGATATCATCTTTTGTTTATTTACTTTTTACCATATTTCTCCAAATGTTACTTGAGTTCTTAATGATTGATACGCCGTACATCTAGACATGTCTTTGTGATAACCTTAGATCATACTTTTCATCAATATAGAATCCATGCCAAGGCCGACAACAACCCTGCCTAGGATTTGAAAATCCACAATATAGATTCAATACAATTGGCAAGATAATTAAATTTCTTGCTCAATTTATCTTACACTCATTTGATATGTTTGTCATAGGATTTTATTATGCAGATTTTTGCTATTTCAGTTTGGAGGAATCCAATCCTAGCAAATGATTTCTCTACTTTTTGGTGTGTTCAGTTTTTATATGCCCCCTGTTTTGTGAATTTTTTTCCCCTTTATAGATTGGCCAAAGACAATTCCAGTGTAGCAGGAACTTCTTCTCCAAGTTATCTGATTTGCTTTCTGTGATATAATCTATTTAAGATACCACATTATCCACCTCATATATATACTTCCTAAGTGCTAGAGCTATCCAAGGAGGGGATCATTCTAAACCTCTCTTCAAATGAGCAATAACTTAATGATTCAAGAATTTCTAGCCATTAATGAATGCGATATTCATAAAAATTGTATGTGATACTCTTTTCTGTTTACACCTACTTTCTTTTATGATGTCCTTGTTCCCTTCCCTCTCCCCTCCTGGAATTCTTTTTAAAATTTTACTCAGTGCACTGCCTTTTGTTGTGTGGGGGGGTGGGGGGTGGGGGTGGGGGTTGTGTATAACCAATTGACATGTGAGGGAGGAGGAAGTAGAAAGGGCAATTGTAGATTTTTACAAGCATTAATTGAAAGGAACAGATTGGAGACCTAAGTTGGGGGTTTAGGGTTCAGTCAAATTGGCAAGGAGGAGTGAGTGGCTAGAGAGGGCATCAAGGAGGAGGAGGTGAAGCGGGTGGTGGAGGGTTGTGCGGGTAACAACGCTACGGCACCTATGGTTTTTTTCCAGCACTGCTAGAATATGGTCAAATCTGATTTGATGGATACTATTGTTGTGTTCCAGGATATTGGTATATTCGAAAAGAGTTTGAATGCTTTGTTTGTTGTCATTATCTTTAAGCGAGAGGGAGCATTCTACATGAAGAACTATAGGCATATTAGTCTAGTGGGAAGCATCTATAAGATCATCTCTAAGATGCTTTCCACTAGACTTAAGAAAGTGTTGATTTCTGGGGACATAGTGGTGTGGAGATAACTTACTAAAAGATGATTTTTAGGATTTGTTTAGAATGTCATGCCAAAGAGAACTGACGGTCACTGAGGAGAGATTTGTTGGGATCTGAGATTTAGAAGGAATTTCGACTATTGGGAGGTGACTGAGTTCCAAAGGTTGCCGGCCCTTCTATAAAGGCACGTCACCCCGGTGGATAACCCTAATGCTCCACGGTGGGGTTTGGGGAATAATGAAGTTTTCTCTGTTAAATCTTTCTATGAGACACTTCTTATTAGGGGGGAGGATGTGTTTCCATGTGATGCAATATGAATATAGTACGTGCCGAGGAAGGTGTGCTTCTTCTCTTTGCTAGGAGCTATAGGGTGATTTTGACAGCGGAAATCTTAGAGAGCCGAAGTTTTTTTAATTGCTAAAAGTCTGTATGTGCTTTTCTTTGAGATGGTGTTACATGTGCAAGGAGGCAGGCAAAGACGTAGACCATCTTCTCCTGAATTGTCTTTTTTACCATGAAGTTATGATGGGAGATGTTATGGTGGTTGGAACTTCTCGGGCAATCCCAAAAACTGTGAAAGAATTGATGTTTTGTTGGAGAAGCTGTAGGGCATGGAACGTGGTTCCTCTTGTGTTGATGTGGGTTGTTTGGAGAGAGAGAAATAGGAGAGCTTTTAAAGAGGTAGAATTGAGTTTTACACAGTTGAGGAGTAGCGTCCAGTCACTTATTTTCTTTTGGTGCACCCATAAAGTTCCTTGTTGTATAGAAGAATGGATGGATTTTGTGGAGAATCATGTATTGTAGATTCTTTACTTTTTGACATACGGGAGGCTCTCTGGCCATGTTTATAAATGAAATACATTTACCTATCAAAAGTAAAACATCTCTCTTTTTTCTGTTTCGTCATCATGTAGCTCATTAGTTGATACTCGACACTTATAGACAAGAATGAAGCTAGCCTCACAATTCAAATGCATTAAGCTCAAAAAGAACAAAGCTGTAGCAAGGAGCATATGATAAGCCTATCTTTGCTCAGTCAATACTATTTAAGCGTGCTCCAATTTGACTGTTCGCATCAAGGTGCTTCTTAGCATTTATTTTAGAAAGAGTAACCATAATATCAAATAAACAGACAGAGACGTGCACAAAAGTTTCAAATCTATTTAATTATACCAATGTAAAAATGCTACATAACGAGTAGACTTTCCCCTACTTCACTGCAGATGTACCTACGAGGCCCAAATGTTAATGAAGGCTTGACAGAAGATGAACAGTGTATATTACTGAAACTGTTGGCCAAGGAGATCAGTAAAGATTATGAATTTGGGAACACATTCCAAGAGGAAAGCTGGATGATCGTAAGCAACCAAATGAAGAGAATGAATCCACACTTTTCAGTTGATCGTCTGAAGGCAAAACTAAGACATCTCTCGAGAAAATACTGGTTATTTTCAACTTTGTTGGCCAGACGTGGGGTCAAATGGGATAGAAGGACTAATTCAATGGGTTATGCCCGTGAAGGAGTGTGGATATCATATTCCTTGGTAAGTGTCGCTCTCTGCTTCATTACTTAGACATAGAAGGATCAAGCTAACTAAGAAGAACCATATCGATGGCATCATTTATCAGGAATGAAGTGCGCTTTTTTTTTTTTTTGAAAATTATTTATCAAGGAGTATATATCCTACTTGGCAACTATAGTAAAGGAACTAGTGACAACAGTCAAATTTTTCAAACTCAAGGGCGAGCACTAGCTTCATGTCTGCTATAAACTATTATCCTAGTTTAACAAGGATAGAAAGACTTTAAGTGTTCCGGTCCATTTCAACTCACCAATTTTATATGCCAAATTTTTTTGCAGGAGTATCCACAGGGAAGCATATTCCGTTACCGAGGCATTGAGCCAAGGCTTTTTGATGCCATGCGTGACGTCTTTGACACAGGAGTTGCAATAGATGGATGTGAGCAATGTTACACAGGTTTAATAAACGAAACTGAAAGGTGTCATGCAGTCATGCAAAACTGTCTGCCAGGGTTACATCCTTAATCATATTCAGTCTCCAGTCTAAACGCTATTTCCTGTTACTTTTACCATCTGAGTTAAATTATAATACAGAATGTTTTATGCAAAGTGCAGCGATTACACCATTTTTCTTTGATTAGTTTCCTGCTGTAATTGTATGATCAAATCACTGTATCCAAACGTCTGGCCTATAAGTCAATAAAGTTGGGAAAACCATGGAAGCTCAAGCCAACATGTGTTGGCAGGAGGTAGCAAGTACCTAAACACCACGTTATTAAAAAAGGGCCAAATGTATTACTCCCTCCGACCCAAGTTAAGTGTCTTAGTTTAACTAGGCACGGAGTTTGAGAAAGAAAGAGAGACTTTTGAATCTTGTGGTCTTAAATAAAAATGTGTGTAGTCTTTTAGATCTTATGGTCTTAAACTTGGCATGTAGAATGCTGGAATTGGAAAACTCACTAGATATAGTAAGAGACACCCTTTTGGGACAAACCAAAAAGAGATGTAAGTCACTTACATTGGGACGGAGGAAGTATTACTTGTCTTTTGACATGCTTTGATAGTACATTTGCCTAGCAGTAGGACAACATTAACCAAACTGACATACTTGCCTCCAAAGATTACTATGTAAATTGAAAATACTTACTTATTCCACTGCTTCCGAATCAAACCAGCCAATACATATGCAAAAACAATTATGTCTTCAGAACCTATCGACTCTAAATGCTCAATTCGGCATTCGCCTTGATTTCATTAGCTCAAGGCGTATATGATACATAGATATAGACACTACGCTGAATTGTAACTTTTTAATATAACCAGCAATCAATTTGATGCTGGTTTTATATACAAATTATCTTATCAAAAAAGAAATGCTCAATTAGCCTCCGGTAATCTACGCCAAAAGGTCCAATATATCTTTCAACAACAACAACAAAAAACCCAGTATATTCCCACTTAGTGCGGTCTGGGGAGGGTAGAATGTACGCAGTCCATACCACTACCTCTAAAGAAGTAAAGAGGCTGTTTCCGATAGACCCCCGGTTCAATATAATCTTTCAACAAATTATGACAAAAAACAAATAAAGGTGAAAACTTTTTTTTTTAAACCATGGTGTCTGAGTCAGCTTGCACGCACCTCGACTAATTCCATGGGATACCTGCCACCTCCCACCAACATCAGATATTGGGTAACTCTATCTAACGGGAAGAAATCACCAAATGTTTTGTCTCTCCTCGGAATTAAACTGAGAGCTCATGGTGCTCAATCCACATTATTGACCACTAGGTCACATCCTAGGGTGCAATAAAGGTGAAACCTATGTTGCTTGAACTCTCCACAATATTAGCACACTTGTGTCGAATCCTCTTAAAATGCACTACTTTTGGAGGATCCAACATGCACATCGACACACCCATCGATATTTTCAAAGAGTACAAACAACATAAGATGAAATATAGTCCTCCCTCCGTTCACTTTTTTTTTTTGGATAACTGTGGTGTCCGTGCCACCTTCGTGCACCTCAACTAATTCCACAAGATACCTACCACCAGCAATATGTTCCAAGTAACTCTATCCACCAAGGCTACGGTAGATGGAAAGAAATCACCTAGACCTTATGGTTCTTAATCACTTCATTACTACTAGGCACACCCTTGGGTGCTCTCCCTCCGTTCACTTTACTTATCTTAGTTCGCTTCTCGAGAGCCAAACTCTGTATACGTTGACTAACATTTTAACCAAACTCCTATGTACTTTGACTAACATTTGAAGTTGTATTTTATCATTACGAGAAACATTGCAACTTATAGTACTTTTCCTATAGTTTTCGCATATTTAAATCTAAAATTTAAAATATCGAATTTATTCAATTCAATTTAGCTTCAACGATTAATCAAAGTGACTCTCGTGAAGCTAAGCCTAACAAGTAAAAATGAACAGAGGGAGTAATATGAAAGATAGACATCTAATTTAGACAGGAATTTCACCGTAAATTAATCTGCAAATGTGATAACAATATAGAAAGGAAAAACAACAAAGTTGAAATATAGTACTTCCTCCGTTCACTTTTACATACCACATTTCGCTTCTCGAGAGTCAAGCTACATATACTTTGAACAACATTTTAAGTTGTATTAATATTGCAACTTATATATATATACACATTTAAATTGAAATATTGAATTGATCTAATTCAATTATGTTTCAAATATAATCCTCCCTACGTTCACTTTTTTACTTGTTACGTTTAGCTTCACGAGAGTCAAACTTCATGGACTTTGACCAACATTATAAGGTATATTTCTCCAATCATATTAATATGAGAAAGATTGCAACTTATAGCAATTCAATTTTGCTTCGAAGAAGTCATATTGATTACAAATTTATCTTTAAATACGATACATACCGGCATATAGTACTCCCTCCGTTCATTTTTACTTACCACATTTCGCTTCTCGGGAGTCACGTCAAACTATATGTACTTTGACCAACATTTTAAGTTGTATTAATATTGCAACTTAGATTAACTTTCGTATACATATTAAAATTTTGAATTGATCTAATCCAATTTAGCTCCGAATAACTATAGTATTGATTAGAAATTTCATCGTCAAATACGATACTTACCTGCATAATTAAGTCAAACTGTATCAAACAAATATCGTACTCCATCCTTTCACTTTTACTTGTTATGTTTAGCTTCTCGAGAGTCGAACTGTGTAGACTTTGACCAACATTTCTCCAATCATATTACTATGAGAAAGATTGCAACTTATAGCATCTTTCATATAACATTTAGAATTGATCTAATTCAATTTTGCTCCGAAGAATAGTCATTTTGATTAGAAATTTTATCATCAAACACGATACACTTACAGGCATAATTGAGTGTACACAAGTTTATTTTAAGAATACTGAACAGTGGAAATTCATTTTTACCTATCACATTTCGCTTGATGAGAGTCAAACTGTATGAATTTGACCAACATTTTAAGTTGTATTCTTTTTATCATACTGTTATGAGTAAGATTGCAACTAATAGTATTCTAGTATAGTCGTATTGATTAGAACTTTTATTGTAAAATACAATACTTACTAGCATAATTGAGCATGAATGATATTTCTTTTTCCTTACCACATTTGGCTTCTCGAAAGTCAAACTATATGAACTTTGATCAACATGTTAAGTTGTATTAAGATTGCAACATATAATATCTTCCATGTAATAATTGTGTTGATTAGATATTTTTATCGTAAAATACGAAACGTACCAGCATAATTGAGCAACATTTTAAGTTATATTAATATTGCAATTCATAGTATCTTTCTTATACATATTTAAAATTTTTAATTGATCTAATTCAATTATGCTTCGAATAATAGTCATATTGATTAGAAATTTTATCTTTAAATACGGTACATACCAGTATATTGCACTCCCTCCGTTCATTTTTACTTACCACATTCTGCTTATCTAGAGGCAAGTCAAACTATATATACTTTCAATTATGCTTCGAAGAATATTCGTATTGATTAGAAATTTTATCTTCAATTTCATATTTACCTATCACATTTTGCTTCACGAGAGTCAAACTCTATAGATACGTACAATACCAACCTGCATAATTGAGTGGATATAATTTTACTTTTAGAATACTGGACAAGTAAAATTCATTTTTACATGTCACATTTCGTTACACAAGAGTCAAACTCTATAGACTTTGACCAATATTTGTTTTTGATAACCTTGGTATCCGGGTTAGCTTGCATGCACCTCGACTAATTCAACGAGATATCTGCCACCTCCCACCGGTAATAGGTACCAGGTAACTCTGACCAACACTTTAAAGTTGTATTCTTTTCATCATACAATTATGAGAAAGATAGCAAGTCATATTGATTAGTTATTTAACTTCAAATACGATACTTACCTGCATAATTGAGTGTACATAATTAGTTACTAGTCACATTTCGCTTCATTTCACGAGAATCAAACTCTATAGACTTTGACCAACATTTTAAGTTGTATTCTTCTTATCATACAATTCTGAGAAAGATAACAACTCATTGATTAGAAATTTATCTTCAAATACGATACCTGCATAATTGAGTGTACATAATTTTATTTTTAGAATATTGGACGCGTAAAGATTCATCTTTACATGTCACATTTTATTTTTAGAATCTGGACAAATAAAAAATCATTTTTACATGTCACATTTCGCTTCACAAGAGTCAAACTGTATAGACTTTGACCAACATTTTATTTTTTTGATAACCATGGTGTCCGGACCAACTTGCAGACACCTCGACTAATTCCACAGAATGTCTGCCACCTCCCACCAGCAACAGAACTAGGTAACTCTAACCAACATTTTAAGTTGTATTCTTTCCATCATACAATTATGAGAAATATAGCAAGTCATATTGATCAGAAATTTTATCTTCAAATACAATACTTACCTGCATAATTGAGTATACATAATTTTATTTTTAGAATGCTGAACAAGTAAAAAATCATTTTTACCTGTCACATTTCGCTTTCCGAGAGTCAAAATTCTATAGACTTTGACCAATATTTTAAGTTGTATTCTTCTTATCATATAATTATGAGAAAGATAGCAAGTCGTATTGATGAGAAATTTTATCATCAAATACAATATTTAGCTACATAATTAAGGGGATTACACCCTTTTTCTTTGATTAGTTTCCTGTTATAATTGATCAATGGATAAATATATTAACAAATCACTATATACAAAGGTTTGGCCTAGTCAATAAAGTTGGTGAAAACCATGGAAGCTCAAGCCAACATGTGTTGGCGGGAGGTAACAAGTACACAAACACCACATTATAAAAAAAGGGCCAAATATATTACTCCATGTATAAATACATGAGAAAATTCATACGATTCACCTTGTTCAATCGAGAGGTCCTTTCTTTTTGTCTAGACAGATGATAGGAGTGCGGTTGCAGCCTAAACTCCTTGGTGCAGCATGTTCGTTTGAGTCACCAACCCCGTTTTTATCTCTCACAACCATTATATTTTGTGAGCTAAGGTTACATCTTAAAGTAGCATCATAATAAATGCATGATTAATTGACAAAATCGATGAAAGATTAGTCTACTGGTAGAGGCGAATCCAAGATTTAGTTTATGGGTCCCCATCGATGTCAAATTAAAAAGAAGGCTTTATTGTAAGTTCCCAAGGGGAATTGAGCCTCACTAAGGAGGGCAACAAAACTTAAGCAAGTTCTATTTCTACTGCTAGACCAAGAGTTTACCCTGAACTGGATTCCGAACAGATAGTTTTTATGTATTCAATGGATTTCTCAATAAATGAACAAATCAACACATCAAAAGGTGTGGACTATAAGTCAATAAAGTTGGTGAAAACCATGGAAGCTCAAGTTAACATGTGTTGGCAGAAGGTGGCAAGTACCCAAACAACAGAACGAAATAAATCACCTAGTTTTAGTGTTTGTCTCTGCTAGGAATTGAACCTGTCACCTCATGGTGTCCATCCCAACTTCATTGAACCACTAGGTCACACCCTTGGGTATGTGCCTTCTCTGTGTACACTTTGAATTCTGCTTCGTCCAGTAGTTGTATTGATTAGAAATATGTTATCATCAAATACAATACAATACTCATGTGAAAGATAGCAAGTCATATTGATTAGAAATTTTATCATCAAATACAATACTTAACTACATAATTGAGTGTATATAATTTTACTTTCAGAATGCTGGACATGTAAAAATTTATTTTCACATGTATCATTTCTCCGCAATGCCTGGGTCAACTTGCACGCACCTCGACTAATTCCACGGGATACCTAACACCTCCCACCAACAATAGGTACTAGGTAACTCTGACCAACATTTTATAAGTTGTATTCTCTTAACCATACAATTATGAGAAAGATAGCAATTCATATTGATTAGAAATATGTTATCCTCAAATACAATACTTACCTACATAATTGAGTGTATATAAATTTACTTTCGGAATACTGGACAAGTAAAAATTCATTTTTACATGTAACATTTCTCTGTGGTGTCCGAGTCGACTTGCACGCACCTCGACTAATTCCACAAGATACCTGCCACCTCCTACTAGCAACTCGACTAATTCCACAAGCAACTCTACTAATACCACAGGATATCTGTCACCACCCACCAGCAACTCGACTAATGCCACGGGATACCTCTCACCTCCCACCAGCAACTCGACTAATTCCACAAGCAACTCAACTAATTCCACGAGATACCTGTCACCTCCCACCAGCCAGCAACTAGACCAATTCCACGGAATACCTGTCACCTCCTACAAGCAACTCAACTAAATACACAGGATACCTATCACCTCCCACAAGCAACTCGACTAATTCCACAAAATACTTGTCACCTCCCACCAACAACTCGACTAATTCCACAGGATACCTATCACCTCCCACCAGCAACTCAACTAATTCCACAAGATACCTATCACCTCCCCCAAGCAACTCAACTAATTCCACTGGATACCTGTCACCTCTCACCAGCAACAGAACCAGGTAACTCTAACCAACATTTTAAGTTGTATTCTCTTAACCTTACAATTACGACAAACATAGCAATTCATATTGATTACAACTATATTATCATCAAATACAATACAATACAATACAATACAATACTTACCTGCATAATTAAGCGTGTACGACAAACCATTACATCCACGAGCTTTAACACCAAGCTTAAGAAAAGGACGCTGCCGCTGCTGAAGAAGATTACTTATCCGTGCCGCCGCCGCGTCCGTAAGCGTTATTGCTTGGCGCCGGAGTGAATTTCCGATTCTCTCCGCCGCCTTTGCTATCGCCGGAGATGCCATCGATTCCGTTTTGCACGTAAAATGAATGGATCCTGTTTACAAGTTTTTGATTTTTGGAGGGTTTATATAGCTTTATATTTTGAAAAGAGTGGGGTGTAAATGTAATATTTAGAAATTCAGGGGTGTGTTATGAAAATAAAAGATTATAAATGGTGTGTATGAAGAATTATTAAATTAAATATATAATAAAAAATACTACTCCCTCCATTATTTAAAAAAAAAAAAATGGTTTATTTGATTTTGCACTGAGTTTAAGAAAATATAGAAAACTTTGAAACTTGTACTTTTAAATTAAAGTTATATCAAATATATATTTAAAGGGTTGTTTATGTATTTGGTCTAAATAAATATATTTAGTTTATTTAAAATTTTACTTAAGAGCATTAATTAGTAATCTTTATAAATGATAAGTATTTAATGAGTAAGAGACATGTAATAAAATAAGATTTGAACAAATTTAATGAGTAAAAATTTTTATGTAAGAAAATAAATATTGTCACAAGTTTCTGAACGATTATTTTCAGAAGTCGATATCACCTAGATGCTTGATCAAAATATCTATCTATCTTGAGCTTGAAGCCAAATATGAAGTTAATTAAGTAATCAAACATTCAAGCAAACACACAATTCTTTATACTAGTGTCTGTTGTGTTTTTACGACACTGACAATCTAATCTAACGTATGAACAGGACACCAATTAACGAATAGGAACAACACATACATCAATTGCTTAGGCTTAAGTCGCTCTTCCATGAAGTCTTAGAAAAGCGCCGCGTAAAAAGAATTTTTACAATTTAAAACATCGATTTGAGAATTATTTGGAATATAATAGGTAACAAGTAAGAGCGAGGAAAAAAGGGAAAAAAAGAGTAAAGCATCTAATACCCCTGAATTATGATCAAATTTGCTACGACACACTCTAACTTCACAAGGGTCCTATCTCCCCCACCCCTCCTACCCCAAACTAAATTTTAGCGTATTTTTATCAATCTTTTTAGCTGACGTGACACCTTTTGTCAACCTTTTTAGCTGACGTGAACCTTATTTTATGTATTAAATATGTCACATCACCATAGAATGATGACAAAAATACACTAAAATTGAGTTCGGGAAGATAATAGGACCACTGTCAAGTTGGAGTGTGTCGTAGAAACTTTGGTCATAATTCGAGGGGTGCTGATGTACTGCTTATCTCAAGAAAAAAAAAAAAAAGTATAAACAAAGAAATTAGTTAATGCATTGATTATAATCATACATCAAAAGAGTTCAAAAATTATATAATCAAAAATCATATGATGGAGGGGAAGTGGATTCATAATAATCACATGTATATACTTTTTCATAAAGCACAGAAAGATCACAATCAGCAGTCATATATTTATTATCATATTTAATCTCACCATATGCACTTTTAAAGCACCAAATTCCATTTTGGAAACAATTAACACACTAATTTAGTGCTGATTTTAGACAAACATGGGTTGTGGTAGAGCGCTAAGGCAGTTTCATCTTTAACCAGAGATTTCGAGTTCGAATCCTGAGTATGGAGAAAATTCTATTGGGAGCGCTATTCTCTTAATAAGCCCTGCAACGCGCGATCCGAATTAGTATTGGTTGTAGGTTAAATTTGTTATAGAAATTAACTATAGTCCATTTTAGTTGCAACTTTTTACCTTTTAAATTACTTAGTACATTTTATTTTGGAATAATTTCAAATATATTTAGAAAAAAAAATAATTGCGGTATGCATCTTTGTCAGATTTTGATTGTTGAAAGATGGTATTGGTGTGATATATCACAATTACAATAAATTACAGTTGAAGATGAAATGAACAAAATGAATAAAAGTGTCTTCAGGCTGAGGCACGGGTATCTCGCTTTCTTTAAAGAGATTCAAGCCCACAGTGGCATAATCTATACTGATCCAGCAGTATATCTTTTGACTTATCCTCTCTATGATACAACAGTCAATCACGATGTACAACTCAAACAACTCCGAATTAGTTGAAAAATCCAAAGTTCCACCATAAAAATACCTTACTTTAACGTATAATTATTCTTTTTTATAGTAAATATAGTTTAAGATTTATTATGTTCTCTGATTTGCCTCTTTGTGAGATTTTTGATTATTGAAAGATAGTTTTTTTAAAAAGGGGAAGAAGTAAGATTGGAATATGACAACATTTGATTAACACCATTAATGGGATTTTGATATGAACATTTGACTAACACCACTAATGGGATTTTTGATATGAGAACATTTGATTAACACCATTAATGGGATTTTGCTATTTAGATTTAGGGGTGGGTATGGTACGATATTTAGTTCAGTAATTTTGAATTTTATTTTTAAAAATATTTTGTCATTATATATTAAACTAATTAGGTATATATGATTTGGTATTTTTAAAAATATTCTATCATTAATTAATGTTTTGTATTTCACTCACTTTCCTCATGAAACGAGAAAAATAAAGTTTCAGATTTTCATTCAGATAAATTATAAATGACATTTTTCTTCTACCAGGACAAGAAATAGTATCAACAAAATCTTAGCAGAATGATAAATATATTACTCACTTCGTCCCATTTTATGTGTCGCCATTTGACCGGACACGGAGTTTAAGAAATAAGTAAAAACTTGATGTTTTTTTTACCAAATTGTCCTTCATTAAAAAAATGTACTATTATTATTTTTAATTAAGTGAGACCAATAAGAGTAAAAGTGTAATTGTGTTTTTAAATAATAACCAAATAAGAAAAGGTGACATTATTTTTGGGACGGACAAAAAAGGAAATGACAACACATAAAATGGAATGGAAAAAATACTTTATCTTTTAATAAGATTTTTTGGTTGAGACTTAGATATAAAACCATCGTTATTAGTAAACATAAAATAATTTATCGAATTTAAATCTGATCGAGATCCTAATAATAATATTAATAGAGTAGGAAATCATAGACAAGATAAGATAATGTCTCAAGAAAATGAAAATACATACTAAAGTATCAATCATAAACATGGCATAAATGTTTGTATCTTAACATGTCACCATCTTTTTTATTAGGCAAAGGGATATCACATGTTAGTTTATCTAATAAGTCCAAATTTTAATTATTTTAACAAGCTAAATTTATTCTAAATATAGTAAGAAAGTTTATATACTATTTATTATAATTTGTTTCAAAATATTTGATAAATATTCTTATGATTAATAGTACTTTAATATTTTTTTTAGAATATATTTTTTTTCCTTTTTTTTTGTTCTATCTAAAACACACAATCTGATTTCGTTTCTATTATAATCCCTCTCTAGAACCTTAGATTGGGCTAAAACCATATTTATCCATAAATGAAATTATGTTATCTCCTTTTTGCAAATATTTTTTTTTAAAAGAAAGTGAGAACTATAAATTCTTATATTTATTTTTTCTTTTTAGTAAAGTAGAGTTTCAATTATATTCTTGTTATTTGATTCCATATCATTCAATTAGATAGGAATAAATAAATTTGATAAGAGAAGAAGGCAAAAAGGTGGAGTGATTCTAAAGCAATTTATGTGAATGAGGGAAATAGTTTTTGTAGAAAGTGCAAAGATATTTTCTTCAAATAGGACAAGGGTAAACAATAACACAAAACAACATTTGGCCATTGTCAGATTTTATTACTCATTTAGTTTCAATTTATGTGATATATATTAAATTTTGAGATTTAAATAATTTTTTTGATTGTAAATATATATATATATATATATATATATATTGAATTATAAATTATTGAGGCTGATAGCATTTTTTTTATACGTAATTTGAATGTGTAAATTTTATTCAAAAAACTTAAAAATTTATGTTTGAATTTATAATTAAATTAAATTAAATTGTTTACCTTTCGAAATTCAAATGTGCCACGTAATAAATTGAAATAAATGATATACTCAAGAGGGTGACTGAATAGGCGATAAAGTGAATTGAAAACACGAGATTTAAGTCCCAGCAGAGACGAAAAAAATGTTAGGTGGTTCTTTTCATATGTTCTAGCTTGATATAAACGGTTGGTCGGGGTGTGTTAAAACTTGTTTGGACATTATAAAAAAAAAGGCAGTTCAGTGCATTAAAGTTTGCGCTATGCACAGGGTCCGAGGAAGAACTCGATCACACAATCTTATCTTGTATTTCTGTCAAAGTTTATTTTCAAGACTTGAATTCGTGACCTACTAATCACATGACAACAACTTTAACAACTACTTCAAAGCTTCATTTCAAGTTGAACGCTATAGTTCCAAAAATTTAAAAGTTATTCGGAACACCACTATTATTTAAAAAAAAAAAAAAAAGTTAGCAAAGATGAATTATTCCCCTAGAAACTAACAAAAAAATGAAAAAGGGAAATTGCCAACATTTCTCTTGGTCCTATTCTACTTTGTGAGTTGAGTACAACAACTACAACACCACCAACAGTAGCCAAAATTCTACCAATTTTAATCAAGAATTCAATTTCAGGTGGCACTTTGATTCTTTCTTTCTCTATTTTTATGTTGTTTTTTCAGAGTTTCTGGCTGAATCTATGCAATTTTGAGGTGCTTTATTATTGTGGGTTGTTTTATTTGTGTGTTTGTGTAAGGCTTTTTTTTCATGGTATTGAATTTTGTCTATCTATATAATTGTGAGGTTATTTATTCTGATGGGGTTGTTTTGTTTTGTTTTTTTATTCTTGCTATTGCATTTTGAGGTTGTTTTGTTGTTGGTTTTGTGTAGTGTTGGTTAATGAAGATTGTATTTTTTTGGTTCCTGCTATTAAATTTGCTCAATTTGTACATTCTTGAGGTTCTTTATTTATGTGGGTTGTTTTCTTATTGGTTTTGTGTAATGCTATTTGATAAAGATTGTATTTATTTGTTCTTCTATTGCATTTTGAGGTTGTTTTGTGTAATACTACTACTTTATAAAGATTGAACTTTTTTCTTTGCTCAATTCACTCAATTTAAGTTTGAATTTTTTTCTTTGTTCAATTCACTCCATTTAAGTTGTTTTCTTTTTGCGTTTGTGTAATGCTACTTGATAAATATTGTCTATTTTCTTTCTGCTATTGCATTTTGAGCTTCTTTATTCTTTTTATTCTTTTGGTTGTTTCTGTTTTAGTTTTGTCAATGTATACAATTATGAGGTTGTTTATTTTTATATCGTTGTTTTTTTTTGAGTTTATCTAATGCTACTTGATAAGGATTACATGTTTTTGGTTCCTGCTATTGAGTTTGCTCAATTTGTATAATTGTGAGGTTGTTTACTCTCTTGTGGGGTTGTTTTCTTTTTTGTGTTTGTGTAATGCTACTTGCTAAAGATTGCGTTTTGTACGCATTTTCTCAATCTATACAACTGTGAGGTTCATTTTTTATGGGTTGTTTTCTTTGCAAGTTAGTGCAGAGGCATCTCGATAAAATTAGTGATTTAAAGCAAAATTTTAGTAGGAGGTGTTACATATATATATATATATATATATAAATCTTACATATATAAACATACATAAAAAATATCACTCTAATAATTTAGAGTTGTCTTATTTCTTATTGCACGATAATTGTTTCGATGTAGTATTTTAAAAGAAACTTAACCTTTAACTTCACATATTAATATGATTATTAAGATGATTATTAAGGGTTAATTCTTGTTAATAAGATGTTAGCCATTTGTTGCAATGCATTAACTTGGATATTGTTGTTAAAACTTTATTTATTAATATAAAGTTTGAATTGTTTAGTTCAAAGTTCTACAATATTTCTTGTAAAAATGATATAACTTTTTCTCTTTCTTCTTCTTCTTATTTTTTAGACATTGTTATGGTGGGACTTGAGTTATGTTTAGGTGGTTTGGCATTTCATGGACAATGTAATATTTGGGGTGTGTTAACTTCGTGCTGTACTATACTCGCTAAATATGAAATTGTGGCATAGTTTTGGAGTTTGACTCGTATGTGTGAGTCAATTTAGATTATTGAGGATTAGAACCCATTTTATAGCTACCGTTTACGAGCTTCCTTTAAATAATATGTGCTTTTCTTTTCATGTTTTATTGATTGGCAGGACCTTAAAGAAAAAATTGGACTGGAATTTCAGATATTGTCTAGGTGGTTGGTTATAATTTTTCCGGATTAATTAGATTAGTTTGAGTTGAGTGTGGGATTTTGCTGTCATGGCTACCTGTATGTCAGCTGTGTTTATGCCTCCTGATACGCGACGGTTACGTGGGGTATTGACTGTTCTTGGTGGTAGATTTTGCCCGTTGAAAATTCAGGATGAGAAGATTGGATATTTGGGTGTTACCCAAAAGGGCATGTCAAGTTTGCCTCAATTCAAGTGTTCGGCCAATTCCCACAGTGTCAACCAGTATCAAAAGAAAGACTCCTTTCTAAATCTACATCCCGAAATTTCTATGCTTAGAGGCGAAGGTAACAATACAATGACTACCTCTAGACAAGAAAACTCAAGTGGAAATGCCGCTGAGAGCTTGATGGATTCGTCAAGCTCAAACAATTTTAATGAGGCCAAAATCAAGGTGGTTGGTGTTGGAGGTGGTGGCTCAAATGCAGTTAATCGCATGATTGAGAGCTCGATGAACGGTGTAGAGTTTTGGATTGTGAACACTGATATTCAAGCAATGAAGATGTCACCTGTAATGCCTGAGCATCGACTGCCAATTGGTCAAGAACTCACAAGGGGACTTGGTGCAGGTGGTAATCCAGATATTGGGATGAATGCTGCCAACGAGAGCAAACAGGCCATTGAGGAAGCAGTTTACGGCTCAGACATGGTTTTTGTTACTGTAAGTTCAACCTATGTAATTACCTTATTGGAAATGCAGCCCCCCCCCCCCCCCCCCCCCCTCGTTTGTCAGCAACCTAGATTTCATATATCATATACTATTGTATGGCAACTTCTGATTTTTGTCTGTTATAGTAAAATGAAGTTAACTTCTTTTGCGAGGCACTGATTTTTGTCTCATTGTGCTGAACAGCTGAAGTGATTTTTCTACTTATATTACCAGATTGCATTGGTTACATAACATGCAGAATTCCTATGTTGAACGTAACTTTATGTAATGAAGTGGCAGTTAAACTATACTCACTTAAATCTGGCAATGCTCTTCCTCCCACCCCCCTTTTGTAAACTTTCTGAATTCTTTCCCCGTCCAGCAAAGCAAAGACACTGGATACAGTAAAGGATGACTGTTGGAGGAAAATACACCTTAAAGATGCCTTTTTATAAATGAAACTCAGTGTCCTTGGTGCTCATTAGGTCACATTAGTCTGCTCCATCCCTTACAGCTTTTCTGATCGACCAACTTCAAAATGCTGACAATTTACTGATACTATGAGCAACCTGAAATGTGTCTGCCTGCCTATTGCCTTCGTATTGCGTTTTTTTTTAAAAAGAAAAAAATTGGGGGTAGGGGAAGCGGAAATGGGGGAGGGGATTACAAGGTGGGGAGTCGAACCGTCACCAACAAGGTGAAAGTTTAGGTAGCCAACCAATGAGATACTAAGATTCCCGGAGAATTAGTGGAGGGAAGGATCTGTTTTACTGTATCATCCTTGCAAAGAGTTGATGAACTTTCAAAACAAAGCATGCTTAAGTACTACCATAATACCATAATTAAATAAGAGGCTATATTGATACAATGTTTGAGGGTAAACGGATGGTAACTAAAATGGTGCTTGGCTAGATCTTAGTATCAACAAAGTCCAATACCAAGTTTTTTTTTGAACTTCAAATGATTAATGGAAGTCACAGTTAAGATTCTTAATGTGAAGAGACATTTTTTAGCGTACTCATAAAAAAGAGGTACCCTAGAATGTAATTAAAATTTCTCCCATGAATTTTTGGTTCCAAGACCTTGTTAGCATGCATTAGCCTTGTCAATTATCAAACACTATAAGCATAGAAGGGCATCATAGAATGCGCCATAAAAAAGTGTCATACCTACCTCTCATTCAAGATGGTATCAGGACATTTCTGGGTGTAGGAGAGGGATCTAATCTCCTGTTTCTTGGTTCCTGTG
Source organism: Capsicum baccatum var. pendulum (assembly GCA_030864225.1). Taxonomy (NCBI): domain Eukaryota; kingdom Viridiplantae; phylum Streptophyta; class Magnoliopsida; order Solanales; family Solanaceae; genus Capsicum; species Capsicum baccatum. The sequence goes on from CM061558.1 coordinate 278,835,875, forward strand.
CCATCCTTACCACCCTTGAGAAGGAGTCCAGCCCCCTTGATATGGTGTAAATGTCATTCAATCAGTGCTGTCAAGGGTGTGCTTATGAAACGCTGAAGTGAGGTTCAAAACATGTTGAGTGCTTCACCTCGCTTAATGTGCCCTTCAGTGTCGTCATCAAGGTTCTGAGACATACTTTTTCTTGCCATTGAGCATCCCTTTTCTGAAGAGGCGACACTGAACAATTGATAATTCACTTTATCGTATTTCTTTTCCCGCAATTTCTTTGTTCATATAATTGTCATTCATGCTTATAATTGTTAGTGTTGAACTAAACATAGATATTGTATTATTCTCCTTTTGCGCCTTTTTTCATTAGCCCACACTTTATTTGCACTTGAAGCCTCAACGAACCTTTGATCTTTTTTGCGCCTTTTTGCATTTGATAACGCTGCATTCAATACTAAGGATATATTTTTCTTAAAGCGCTGTAAAGCTAAATGTGGGATGAGTACATGTTGCTATGTGCAACTTAAATACCTCAGATATCTTTGGACTTTACGGAGGCTTTATTCTCTCACTTTTTGTTCCTTCCTCATATGTGGTCTCCAACATGTTATATACAGGCTGGAATGGGTGGAGGAACAGGGACTGGTGCAGCTCCGATAATTGCAGGAACTGCCAAATCAATGGGTATCTTAACTGTCGGTATTGTTACGACGCCCTTTTCTTTTGAGGGACGAAGAAGAGCAGTTCAAGCCCAAGAAGGAATTGCAGCTTTGAGAGAAAATGTTGATACTCTAATTGTCATTCCAAATGACAAATTATTGACAGCTGTTTCTCCATCGACCCCAGTAACTGAAGCTTTTAACCTGGCTGATGATATTCTTCGGCAAGGTGTTCGTGGTATTTCAGATATAATTACGGTAAGTATTTCGGTCATAGTCTTATCTTTCATTTTTCTGTTTTCTGCTTGCATAGTGCCAAGGATCCTAAGTAAGCATTTGCGTGATTATAGGAAAACGAGTGGGTTAGGCTGAATTTGGGTGGGTCGAAATGGGCTGAGTCAATAAATGGGCAGGTTATTGACTTGCCCAAAAGTTTCTTGGGCTGAAATGGGTTGGGTTGAACTGGCTAAATGCGATCATAACCCAACCCGCTTAACTCTTACTAAGTTTTAATTGCTTTATTTGTTTTTTTTAAATAATATTTTAGTACCTTATAAAATAATCTTTTTTCTTTATTATGACTATATATAACATATCAGATAAAATAAGAAGTCCTTTTGAAAATATTTTGACAAGATTCGCATGGATCAATTTGGGTTAGATATCAGCCCAAAATTTGATGAGCTGAGCTAATAATGACGGGTCAATAATCTGACCAAAATTGATTATACTTTACATCTGGGATCCTACTTTGATATGCATCACCAGGATGTGCTATGTTTGTGCTTTGAAGGAAAATCATAAGCTATACACAAATGAAGTATAAATCTCTGTATTTCCGTGCGCCTTAATGTAAAGCGAAAGATGTTAACAACACCATACCCAGTGTAATCTCACAAGTGGGGTCTTGGGAGGGTGGTGTGTACGCAACCTTGATCCTACCTTGTCAAGATAGAGAGGATGTTTCTGATAGAACGTGAATCATCTTCTACTACATTGTGGGGCAACCACGAGGTTATGGTGGGAATTGAGGTCATGGACAATGCCAAAAATGGTGAAAGAATTTGATGTTAAGTTGGAAGAGCGGGAGAAGGAGGAAAAGATGAAGGGCTTGGAACGTGATTCCACTTGCTTTAATCTGTTTAGTTTGGAGAGAGCGAGAAATATGAGAGATTTTGAAGGTGCAGAGTCGAGTTTCTCGCTGTTGAGTAGTCTCTACTCCCTTATTTTCTTTTGGTTCAAACAGAAAGTTCCGTGTTGCATAGGTGATTGGGTGGAATTTGTAGCGAATCCTATGTTGCAGATTCTTTACCTGTTGGTTTACCCCTTGTATATACGGTTAATTTGGTCATGTTTATGAATGAAACATATTTACTTGAATGAAAAATATTAAGGCCCTTACAAACAACAAACAAACAATATCATACCCAGTGTAATCCCACCGTTGAATCTGTGGAGGGTAGAGAGGATAAAACTAAGGCCCCCTGTGATGTGAAATAGAACTTTAAAGGAGTAGTGTAATCCCACAGGTGGATCGGTGGAGGGTAGAGAGGATAAAACTAAGGCCCCCCTGTGACGTGATATATAACTTGAGGGGGTGTCATTTGATGAAACCTGGCTCACAAATGAGGGTTGCCCTTGTTACTTTTTAGTGTTTTGATCTTGGTATTAGTAAGTGGAAAGGGCAATTCCATCACACTCCTACCCTCCCATTTGCTAGCACTAGGTTTGTTATGTTATCAATAATGTGAAATGACAACTCATCTATTACTAAAAGCTTATGCATCATACGATTCGATCCTCGTACTACTTTGAAAGCAAATGAGGCTCATAAGTACTCATATCACTCGCCTAAGGAGGATAACTCCATGTACTCTACATGCGTTCATCTTCACTTAAATGCATCGTAACTTATGGACCTTAATGTAGCAGATACATGTCAATTTTTTATATTTGGCATATTCTATCCGTCTACATAAATTGGATTTTCTTTCCAAAAGTGTGTTCTTCTATTAAGTGGGCGAATATCAAGGCCTGTGTTTATTATTCATGATATATCTGCATGAATTACAGATTCCTGGGTTAGTAAATGTGGATTTTGCTGATGTGCGGGCTATTATGGCAAATGCTGGGTCCTCTTTAATGGGAATAGGAACTGCTACGGGTAAGTTCCCAAAGCCATTTTAATAGTTGTTGGCGCTAAGCCATTTCTCTTTGTTGGTTTCCTTTTAATTCGTAATGTCACTTGATTTAAAGTCTCTGTGTGATGTACTGATGTGGCATAATGAGACATGCAGACAGCCTACATGGCTAAATCATTATTTATGCGCGTAAAACCTCGAAAGGCATTAAATTAAAAGAACCAATGTATTGTAACTGATGAAACGGGCGTATGACACGCAAGGGTGTGGCCTAGAGGTCAACAAATTGGGTTGAGAACCATGAGGTCGCAGGTTCAATTCTCAACGGAGGCAAAACATTAGGTTATTTCTTCCCATATTAGAAGCCTTGGTGAATAGAGTTATCCGGTACTTGTGCTGGTGGGAGTTAGCAGGTACCCGGTGGAATTAGTCGAGATGCGTGCAAACTAACGCAGACACTATGGTTATCACAAAAAAAGGACATATGTAACTGTCAGAATTTATCCATATTGACTAAATTTATGCACTTTTACTTATAAAAATTATCCACCAGTTGACTAAAATATTATATTCTGAGAAAGTCTAGTGTAATATACTAGTCGTGCCTGTACCTGTTGAAGACACGGCATATTTTTTCATCAGTGCCATTCGCTTGTGCAAAAGTGCAGCCCTTGACATATTTCAAGGTTTACAAGAATTGTAACAATCCAAACTGAAATAACAAATAAGTTCGAGACTGATTTCCTGAGATGTTTCTGCGGTGCGCTCTTTTTTTTGTGTATATAGTGACTTATTGAAATGTGGAAGTTGAGACGAAATGAAGGTCATGTTTAGTAGACAAAATATTTTCTCTTTGCATTTCAAAGAATTTCTTTTAGTAACGAAGAGAAGTGGCTGCTGCAGATAACCGTACTAATTTGTATGATATTTCGGAATTTCCATGAAAAAAAAAGGAAATATGTATCTATTACAATCAGTCATGAATGCCTACAGAGAACATAAGAGAGCAAATGAGGAGGTTGGATTCTTAGAATCTCAACTAGTTTCTTATATTGGCTCGTATAAATAAATGCGAATTATGATAGACCAAAGGGATACATTTATTCTTTTTTGGTCTTTATTGATTAATCTCGTCATCATCCCGCCGCTCCAACCGACACTTACTCACAACTAAGCAAAAAAAAGGGTTCTAAATAAGAAGCCCTTTGAATAGGCGAAGCTTTCCAGATCTATCTAGAAAGAAGAGGCATAAGCAACAAATTGTTTATTCTGATGATGCAGCAGATGGAAGAGCAGCCATCGGAAGGTGTTTCCGGCCGCCGATGTGCGATTTGCTCTCGCCCCTTCATCCTCCACCTCATCCCCTTCAGAGGTATCCATCGCCATCTTTGCACTGCCTGCGTACTGGACTCCCACCCCGGTTCCTTTTGTCCCATTTGCTTTGAAGTCTTCCTCCACAACCCTCCTCCCCCTCACCTCCATGTCCGATGCTCAAAATGCCCCTCTATCTCACACCTCTCTTGCGTCCCTGATGCTGCTTCCTCCTCCCTTGGTTACTTGTGCCCTCCCTGTTCTAACCCTAATTTCACTTTCTTCTATGTTACCCCCAATCCTGCTAATAACGCCATTGAAATCGATCTCCATTTGGCTAAAGAGTTGGTTGCCGCTGCTACCATTGCTTCTGAGTCTATCCGCAATGTCGCTGTTATGGCCAGGATTAACGCCGAGGATAGGATCAAGGAAGCTCTGTCAGCTAAAGCCGAAGCTGCGAAAGCTTTGAGAAGGCTAAAGAATCTGGACAACCAAGATCATCAGGGTGGTTCCAATTTCTCTACATGAAGCAAAGGATGCTCCTCTTAATATTAGATGCAGATGATTGTGATACCCTTGATGATTAGCTTTAAGTAGTTGCAATTCAAAAACAATGTTATATTACTTTTTTCCTCTTCTTTTTCTGTTGTGTGGCTGCTTGCATGTTGCAATTTCACTCTATATTGAACGCTAGCTATTTGGGGGGGTTAGCAAATAGAGGAATTCAAAATGTTATTCAACTTTGTCTAGCTTACTATTAATGCCTCTCTTTCATTTTACAATTTCACTGTCGAGTTTTATTATAATCTTTGGTTTCAATATGGAATGCTCAAGTTATATCTTTTCTGTTGTTGGAGTTCTCTTTGGCATATCTTGGGTCTATTATCCAAAGTTGAAGGAGATTGACGATGATGTCACACATCGTGTTGGTGTAGGGTTGAGGAAATGGGGTTTCACATCTGGAGTCTTGTGTGATAAGGTGCCAACAAAACTTAATGGCAAGTTCTATAGAGTGGTGGTTAGACCAACTATGTTGTACCCGACGGAATGTTTTCTAGTAAAAAAATTCTCGTGTTTAGAAGATGAAAGTTGCGTAAATGAGGTTGTTGAGATAGATGTGTGTATGAGGAGAGATAAGATTAGAAATGGAGATATCCGCGTCAAGGTGGGAGTGGCCTCGATGGAGGACAAGATGTGGGGAGTGAGACTCAGATGGTGCGGGCATGTGAAGAGGAGATGCATGGATGCTCAAATGCTGAGGTGTGAGAGGTTGTTCTGGATGGTTCCGAGAGATGGTTCGGGCATGTGAAGATTCTTTTCAATTCAGTCACTTGTTGAAAGTGGTGATCGATGGTCCATTTTTTGGTTGACCTCCTCTTACTTCTGGCTTTTCCTGTTGCGGAAATTAGAAACTATATGCATTTTCTGCGTTGCAATGTCTATTTGAAAATACTTCATGTCCAATGAAAAGAAGCTAAATCTTGTGGGAAAATATGATCCAAGAACACAAAGATAAATGCTTGTAAATTACGAATGAAGAAATGAAAAATCGAGCTGAGCAAAACATTAGAAAATCCAACTTAGGAAAGCAAGAACTTTTCTGGTCTTCAAGAGCAAGATTTTTGTAGAAGAAAAATCGAATTTGGGAGCTAGGAAGACGAGACTTAGAAGTATTGTCACGACCCGAGCCTAGGCCCTAGCCGTGACGAGCATCCTGAACCATGAAGACCCGGAACACCCATTCTCTATCTGGTTATCATGCACAACATTCATAATCATAATAAAATGCGGAATTGAAACTGAGTACGGAAAACATGGTCAAGTCCTGCAATATTTCTGGATAATACTATCTGACATCAGTCTGCGAAATCTCTACTAAGAACATAAACATCTGTCTGAAAAGAAACTGGGACAAGGCCCCCAGTAAACCAAAAACATAATAAATAAGATAATGTCTGACATAATTAGGCCTTCCGAATAATAGAAGGCTCACCACTGTGAGATCAAGTCTGCAAATCCGAGAATGTCTACTGAGTAGCTGGACCCCTAGACCGTGTCTCAGAACCTGGAAGGAGGGGGGGTCAGCACAAAAGTACTGGCACGCGAAGCAATCCAAAAATAGTATAATGGAACATACATATATATATTAAGTGAAAGAAATTTTTTCATCAAGACATCATGTATAAAACTGTTTCTGAAAAATACATGGGCACTTTCTGAAAACATGCAACCTGTCTGTTCATTTCAAATCATGATCTGTGTTTTACTTCTGAGTTAGGTGGTATTTCTCTACAAGTCTGAATATTCCACGGGCTGTATGGAATCCGCCATTGACTCGGCGGGGAAGCCCCCAACCCAAGTGTGCCGCAAGGGTTAGAGTCTCTGAGTCTGATACGCCACAGGACATTTAAGTCAGCGCATAATAATATACCCGGGTCGGCAAACCACGATTTTAGGCAAAGAGTTGTCTGAACTCAAGCCCTCTTCGGGGAACCACCTAACATCTCTGTATGCCCATTTTTAATCTTTTCTGAACATGCATCGTTTTGAAATTTCTAAATCATGAAAGTCTGAAATGTCTGTTAGTCTGAGTCTGATATGACATTAGTCTGAATTGGTATCGTCATACCAAGACCTTGCAAGTCATGATTTTTCTGAGCCATAAGGTACTAAGCAAAAGCTTTCATTCAAAACATAGTTTAGACCACCCAAAACATGTAACTGATGTAAAGGATTTCATATTCCGAACTTAAAGTTCAATTCATGCAGAAATTTCATCAAACATATGGTGGTCATGTGCATTTTGGCAAAACCATGCATTCTTTCACTACATGCATATTCAACATTCACAACCCTCTCTTTCGTGTTCAAGAATCGTATTCCAAACATAGTAAAAGTCAAAGCACTTCATATCATAATTTCTTTTCTTCAAGATGTCTTTCAAAACAATTTATATTACGTGAAACATGGAAGAATTTGCATTAAGAGAGGGGTTCCATGAAAATCATGCTTTAAATTCATATATTTCAGGACAAACACATATATACATATACATATAATTTTCAAACCACTTTGGGGGAAAGCCAAAAGGCCAAAACAATATCATTAAAGCTTCTAAAACATGAGTATACACATGAATTCGAAAACCCGATACTTAAAACATGATTTGTATGCCCATGAGATTTTAGGGAAAACCCCGCGTACCTCTATTTCCAAGGATAATAGATTTGAGGGATTAAATCCCGTGTTGGTGGTATATATAGGGGTGGAGGATGACCAAAATACCCCTAAGGAACAATTAAGGTCAAATCTGTCCCTCAGTTGACAGTTTGATAGGCTGGAGTAAATCGATTATAACTTTTTACTCATATATTCAAATTGGATGAAACCAACTGCATTTGAAAGAGGACTCAAAGATCTTTCGTTTGATATATTATAGCTCGCACAGTTCATTATATACAGGGAGTTATGATCGTTTGAAGTTGACCCTGAAATGCTGAAAAACTGGGCAATAGGCTATGCGTTTTGCTACTGTTTTGAAATCCAAACGCAGCCTTATGCATTTCGAAAAATTCCAAAACTTATCCGAGATGTACTATGAGATTGCCCGATCGTAACGCAACTTGAAAATCTAAAAATGGAGGTCGGGAAGGTCGAGAAGTTGTATCCCGAAGGTTGCCAGCTAAGAATGAGTCTAAGTCATTTCAACACTTAGAAAAAATTTAAAACTTAAGTCTAAAGCTCAGAAATTACAGTCTAATACATGCATGACTTTTACGGGGCGTTACAAGTATGTAGACTTCAAAAAGAAAATTGACGTTTTAATCTTACTTCAAAACCACAACGTCTATAAATAAACAAAAGAAGTTACGGTAAATTAGAAAAATACACTCTTTGACTAAAAGACACCTTGCCTTAGAACTCTTTGTAAATAACTTATATTTAAATAAAAGTTCCAACATATCTCATCTGTCGTTCCAGTAGGTTTGCATGAAAAATTATGCATATCAAGATTTTAGATATGTGAAGGGGAGCCTTGTAGTAACTGGTAAAGTTGTTGCCATGTGACCAGGAGGTCACAGGTTCAAGCCTTGGAAACAGCCTCTAGCAGAAATGCAAGGTAAGGCTGCGTACGATGCACCCTTGTGGTGGGGCCTTTCCCTGGACACCGCGCATAGCTGTAGCTTTAGTGCACCGGGCTGCCCTTTTTTAAGATTTCAGATATGTATATTATCCATGTATGGTTTTGTGCATCTCCCAAATAGTTGGATTTAGTAGTGAGGCTACTGCTAACAAGATATGTTTTCTGCGAGAATGGGTTGATCTGTTGATGCTGCTACTGACTATTCAAGAATACAATTGATATTGTTTGTTGATATTACAGGAAAGACTAGAGCCAGAGATGCAGCGCTGAACGCCATTCAATCTCCTTTGCTGGACATTGGTATTGAGAGGGCCACCGGAATTGTGTGGAATATGACTGGTGGTAGTGATCTAACATTATTTGAGGTACCCAACTATTTTTTCTCTTGTTCTTCTCTCTCCGCTAAAAAAAAGAGCAGCCCGGTGCACTAAAGCTACCGCTATGCGCGGTGTCCGGGGAAGGGACCCACCACAAGGGTGTATTGTATGCAGCCCTTGCCTTTCTCCACTCTCCGCTCATACACTTATTAATCATCCTTAGCCTGCACCTCTTGCTGACCATAAAAGGTAGACGGAGTATTACAGAATGAAGAAAAGATCTGCGGTAAAAGCCTTTTACTTTTTCAGTGTAGAGATTTCTGTTGAAGATAGCATGCATAATTGTGTGAATTTTCTCGTGTGGTTGCTTCTTAGAAAGTAAAAACGAGAGAAGCCTTAATTAAAGGTGCATCCGTGTTGTGAAAATCCAAAGACCTATTCTTCTGGTCCATGCTGCTTACTTATCTGCTGTACACACCAAATATAATTTGGAAGGGACGCCAAGATTATGAGTTACTCTCCAATTAACGAGGCATTAAACCAAAATTTTGGTTTTGGTTTGTAAAATAGATGAAATATGTTGTTTATAGTTACTAATTTTTTGGGCATATTCAATCCATGACAAGGATTATGTACAAATATGAAATATCTGTGCTCGTGGAATTATGCTCCGACTTTCAAAGTGTCTCCACGTCCGATCCTGCATGTCATCTTTTCAATCTCTGGCTTATCTGATTCGAGAAGTCGGCTCTAATACCCTTGCATGTCCTCTTTGCACTATTTTTAGGTAAATGCTGCAGCAGAGGTTATATATGACCTTGTGGATCCAAGTGCCAATCTCATTTTTGGGGCGGTGATAGACCCATCTATAAGTGGACAGGTATGTTCGTATCTCTCACTAGGTTATAATATTTCTTTTCGGTGACATGATTCTTTGCAGATTTTGACATGCATTGCAGCTAGAAAGTATTTAGAGCAGTTATATCATACATTGCGAGACTACAACAATAACAACGACATACCCAGTATATTCCCACAAAGTGGGAGGCTCCCACGTTGGGAGACTCATCTTGAATTTAATATGAGACCAGAAAGCATAAATAGTTGACTACATTATATAGTGCACGAGGTTATCCAAAATTTGAATGGATAGGTGAGATATCTTGACAGTGCTTCATGGGTTACTATTCTATACGAACTATCTCGATGAAGTGGGATCATGACATCTAGGACTAATCAAGAGAAACTAAGAAGGGCTAGGTATGGAGAAACTCGGTATTTTTTCAGGGTTGCTAGTAAATGAGAGCAAAACAGTAGGTGATTTCTTCCTACCTATGTCTAAGCTTTGGTGGACAGAGTTTCCGGCTACTTGTGTTGGAGGGGGGTAGCAGGTACTCCGTGGAATGAGTCGAGGTGCGCATAAGCTGGCCTGAGCACCACGGTTATCAAAAAAGAAAAAAAAAAAGAGCGCAAGCTAGGACAGTGTGGGGGGTGCCGGTGGTTAGCACCGGAGGTAAGGATGAAAACAAATATGGTTATTTATGTGAACTCCTTCCTTCAGTTTTCTTTTTTGACACACGGAATCAGAGCCTTCACTATTTTCACAAGGACCTAAATAAGTTCAGCCTACGAGGAGGCAGCCTTATGGTCCCTGCCTGACCAAAAAATTGTCTAGTTGATAGATTAAATGCTTAGAGAACATAAAAACTTGCGCTACACAATAACAATACTGCCTTCCGTGCCATTGATGTGAACCTATTATTCCATTAAAAAAATGCAGCTGATGTGACTTTGGCTTCATTTAATACATCATTTTTCTTTATCAGATCATGACACTAGTCCATTCTCATAATTTATCATCATTGTACATTTAGTTAGTTATGAACGAACTAACGAATAGTATACATGAGCCTATACTTGTGTACCTTTGTTATGGATCAGCTCTTTAGCAGTATATATAGGACGAGGTTGTGTTAATTTAGACAGTTGTGAGACTAGCAATATTATATGACAGTAAATGTTAGATATCCCCAAGATGAATGTCATGGAATATAAATTTTTACTAAGAATGGAATACAATGGAAGTAACGGATCCAACAACAACAACATACTCAGTGTAATCCCTCAAGTAGGGTCTGGCGAGGGTGGTGTGTACGTAGCCTTACCCCTACCTTGTGAAGATAGCAAGTCCGTTTCCAATGGACCCTCGACTCACAAGTAAACTGGAAGTAAAGGATCCATCCATATATGCAAAATAATCTTGTTAGGATTAACGCTTATTTGTTACAATTGCATTAAGTTCTTTGTTTGCAGAGTCTTCATTTGTTCTTTTTCCGGTTTGAGGGTTGTAGTTTAGTGTAAGGATAAGACGAGATTTAGAGAACTTCTAGTTGTAAAGATCTCTAATTCATCTCACCGGTATTGAGGCGTAGACGATCAATTGTTTGTGGTACTGTTTCACTACAAATTTGAATCTGTTGCTTCCCCGGAACTCCCAACGAATCTACGTTTCGCTTCATGGTTAATCCCATCGTAATCCACGTGATGCAGGTCAGCATAACTTTGATTGCCACGGGTTTCAAGCGCCAAGAAGAAAGTGATATGAGGCCCCTCCAGGTATTCCTCTCTTCCACCGTCTCCCTTCACATCTACGCTACATGTGAAAAACCTTTGTTTTGGCGATCATCTCATGATGTACATTCCACCGTGTTCAATTACAGGGAAACCAACTAGCACAGGGAGATGCTTCGCTTGGAAGTAACAGACGACCTGCGTCCTTTTTGGAAGGTGGTTCAGTGGAAATTCCCGAGTTCCTCAGGAAAAAAGGGCGATCGCGCTATCCAAGAGCTTAACTTAGTCCGTTTTTCCTATATGTATAGTTACTTCCCCTTTTCCTCCTGTTCTCCGCAGAGTTCCATCGCTATATTTCAAAGTGATATACACGCGTTATACATACAGTATCTTTGGTTATGCATCAAATATCGAGTTTTTCTCGATAATAATGTAGTAGTGCCTATACATGTTAGTTTGCTAGAAGCACAATCTTTACTCTGTGATCTGTAAAATGTTGCTGTAATTCTGCCCATATATGTGATTTAGGATCAGTTTTTAACATGTTCATCAGATGTGCAGATTATGTTGTTCGGACTCGTCAAAAATGTCAACGAGTGCGCTTTGGATTCACCAAAGTTGGTGCATTTTTGAAGAATCCAATGGGTGCGGCATCGAGAGTGAAGAGTCCATGCAACTTAGATGTATAGCATCTTTTTGTTAATGGTATGTTGAGATACTGACTGTTCTACAGGGGTGTGGCTCAACGGTGAGGCTAGTAAATCCTTTGCTTTTAGACCTCCAAAATCTCGGGGCCTCAAAAAATTTTAATCTTTAATTTTATGATTTTATTTTCGTTTTGACAATATTGAATATAGTAAAAAAGGAAAAAAAAAAAAAAAAAACTATCACCGTTCAATAGATATAGGGAAAAGGATCAAATATGTTCCTCTACTTTAAAAAATTAGTTAAACATACCGTTTGTCGTATTTTTGAGTTAAATTTACCCTCATTGTCGTACTTTAGGATCAAATTTATCCTCGTTCAAACATGTAATTTGAACTATTCGATAAACGACCCTAACTCTCCGAGTATAGAGCTACTTGTCGATCCAATCCAATTTCGACGATGCATTTCTCAGAGCGAGAAAGAAGAATTACTGGACGTTTCAAATTATATACATGGAACGATTGTCATATGACATAGCTGAGTCCTATTTGCCGAGGACCTATCAGAAACAACCTATCTACCTCACACAAGGTGGAATAAGGTTTGTGCACACTCGACCGTTCTCAGACCCCACTTGTCAGATCAAACCACATATATTATTGTTGTATCACACACTCGACCGTTCTTAGACCCCACTTGTCGGATCACACCGCGTATATTGTTGTTGTATCATATATATAGTTAGCGTATTCATTTTAGTTCACAATTCTAACTTCAAATTAAGGTTTTGATTGGTTATTGATATTGTCACTAGCATCAAGTTTGTCACTGTCATCAATATCAATCTCATCGAGAACAGAAGCTTTAGTTGCAATAAAAAGATTTTACTTCGTAACAATGGAATACGAAAAGAATAAAAAACACAGTATAATCTCATTAGTGAGGTTTGGGGAGAATATCGTATAGTAAATTTTGCTCCTACCTAATAAAAGATTATTTTTTTGACTTTTTTATTATTCTATAACACTATAATGTCGACCAATTACAACAAAAATTAAAACGACGCTGAAATTAAGGTCTTATTCAAAGAAAAAGATCTCAAATATTTAAATTGCCAAATATATTCTTTTTGTCTATATCGCTAATCTAGATTTATTAATTTTAACTCATTTTAAGTAAGTTGATTATGTAAAATAATATTAATATCAAGTAGACAAAACATGAAACATTTACTAAATTGGACAAAAAAATTAAAAAAAAAGAAAAGAATTTGTACTAGTCTTTTCAATTTCCACAAGTGGCTTTGACATGACCATACAAACTTTCTTTTATGTGCATTTTTGAGTCGTGGGATGATTGTGATTTCTATTTTTAATTAAATATATCAAATTTAAACTTTCAAAAATGAAAAAAAAAAAATTTGTAACAACGTCGTCGCTAGAAATGAACTTAGGTATTTTGAAATTAATCGAATTTTAATTTGGATATTTTGATGTAAATTCAAGAAAATCTATAAATATTTGATGTGACAAATTAACAATAGTTCCACAAAAAAATGAAAAAATAATTTATTTTTTAAGAGAATCGTTGCTAGAAATGAACTTAGGTATTTGGAATTAATCGAATTTTAACAGTGCTGATATAAATTCAAGAAAATATATAAATATTTGATGTGACAAATTGCCAATAGGTCCACAATTGTGGACAAGCCCATGTGGGATGCATTGTTATACAATGACTTGACAAAGAAAAGTGGTGACCCTCACATAAAACAAAATAATAATAATAATAATAATAATAATAATAATAATAATAATAATAATAATAATAATAATAAAGAAAAGAAATTTAAATACTCCTTGGTACAAAATCAAAGAATAAAAGAGTGAAAAAAAAGGAATTAATCAAAGATTGTGATGGGACGGTAAATATCTTTTTATTCTTAATTAGATATATCGAACTCTAATTTTGAGAAGGAAATTCTCTTTGGCAGGACGTATTTCGGCGAAAGAAAAGTAACCAGACTCTAAAGTGGATACCATTATGACTAGCGTCCCTAAAGTGTTCGGTCTTAAATTTTGGTCCTTCAAATATTCAATTTTGAATTATCGTTCTGCAGATTGTGTGGTGTTGAATTTTTATTTCCACTTAGTAAGTTTTAAAATTTGACTACAAGGCAAAAGTCGTGATTAATTGAACAGATTCACTCTTTTGAAATGTCCTAAACATCTTCTTTATGGGTAAAAAATATATTTAATTGTTCCATTTTTATTTTTTTCATTGTATAATTGGGTAATTTTTGCTCATTATTATGATGTTGAAATTCATTAGAAAAGATCAAAATGGTACATATCAAAACTAACATGACAAGAATTTTGTTTTTTTTAGGGTACAAAAATAATTATTTTCACATACCAAATCATTAGTCAAGTTGATAATTGATATAGACTGAGTGAAAATAAAATTTACTTATCATGTTTTAAAAAATATAAGATCTTTATAAAATTATATTTTTCTATTTAAATTGTAATTAGCCATCAAAAATGATTTTCAATCTTTTTTCTTTTTTTGAAAATTCAAAATGACAAGAATTTTTCATACATATCGACAATATGAAAAAAAAAATTATATTTTTTTTGAACAAAAATTAATAAATGAATTTTTTTATTAAAATAAATATCTTCTCACATTCTTTTCCAAACTAGTCTCAATCTCATTAAATGATTGGATACAGCTAGCTCACAAGAAGCCCTTATAAGTGTGAAACACATACACCACAATTTTTAATTCAAAATTTAAATTTTATACAGTTATTTTAAGACCAGATTAAAATGAATTTATAGAATACTTAAAATTATGCGCTCATACCTATTATTTTGTGTAATTTTAAGTTAATGAAGTTATGTTTCACATCAAAAATATGAAATTCATATGGATTTTGATACTACAAAATCGCATGCAGTTCTGATTTTTCTTACCAAATTTTAGATTATCATTCGCTAAAAAGCTTAGAAATACTTTATTCTACCACGCCCATGACCCAAAAGATTATACTAATTTTGTTTCAATCGGATTTAATTAAAAATAATATAAAAAATTATTTTGAGAAAAGCTCATAATAGATCTATTAGCCCTCAGTCGAAATGATCTTGTCGAAAATATTGAATTCACATGAACTCTGATATCACGAAACTGCATCCACCTCTGAATCCTTGTATCAAATTCTAGATTGTCATTGGCTAAAAAGCTTAGAAATATTTTATTCCCTCACTCCCCGGAACCTAAAAGATTATAATTTTGTTTCAAACACGTTTAATTAAAAATAATATAAAAATTATTTTGAAAAAAAAAATCAGAATAGATTTATTAACCCTCGATTGAAATGACTTTGTCGAAAAATACTGAATTCGTATGAACTTTGATACCATGAAACTGCATTCGCCTCTGAATTCTCTATATCAAATTCTAGATTGCCATCGACCAAAAAACTTAGAAACACTTTATTCCATCACTCCCCACACTACAAACACTTATAATTTTATTTCGACGCATGTAATTAAAAATAATATAGTTTTCATAATTAAATTTATATAAATTTAATACAATAAAATTGCATTCGCCTCTGAATCTCGTATATTTTTATTGATAAGAAGATACAAATATAACTCAATTCCCTACTCCCCACCCCCAACTCAACCACATATCAAAAATCAATGTCAACCTCACAATTCTTCAAAAAATTCAATGAATTGAGTTTAATAAATTTTACGTTCGCATGAAAAATATTTAATTCTATAAATTGATGTCTTAAAGTTGCATGTGCCTCTGAATCTTCTGAATCAAATTCTACATTTTTATTGGGTGATAAACTCAGAAATAACTTTATATATTCCTCATCCCCACTCAAAAATCAATGTCAACCTCACCATACTCTAAAATTGACTTATCAAATTTAATAGTACATTTTTACACATAAATTTACGCTCTCTTTATCAGTAGTTTTGAATTCATATAAATCTATGTCGTAAATTTAAACATATAAAATTTGCCATAAATTTTGCACATAAGTTTACATTTTATATTCAGAGTACTGAATTCATATAAATTTGATATTGTAAATTTATATTCACCTCTGAATATTCTATACCAAATCTATATTTTTACTGGCTTAAAAACTCAGAAATGACTTCCAATAAAAATCAATATCAACTTCACATTTCTATAAAGAATCATCGATTAAGTTTAATAAATTTTTATACTTAAAATTTATCTACTATATCAAAAATATTAAATTCGCCTGAATTAGATATCGTAAAGTTACTTTTGCATCTCTTATTTCAAATCTATATTTTTACTGGCCAAAAAACTCAGAAATGACTTCCAATAAGAATCAATATCAACTTTACAATTCTATAAAGAATCATTGATTAAGTTTAATAAATTTTTGTGCTTAAAATTCATCTACTATATCAAAAATATTAAATTCACATGAATTAGATATCGTAAAGTTACTTTCGCTCCTGAATCTTTTATATCAAATCTATATTTTTACTGACCAAAAACTCATAAATGACTTCCACCCAAATATCAATGTAAACCTTACAATTCTTTAAAGAATCACCGATGTAAATTTATGTACCGTATCAAAAATATTAAATTCACATGAATTAGATCTCGTAAAATTACTTTCGCTCCTGTATCACCTGTATCAAAATCTATATTTTCATTGACCGAAAAACTTAGAACGAACTATATATTCCACCCTAAAAAAGAATGTACAACGCACTAGAACGCCCTTGTTGACCCTTCAACCTCCCTACCCTACCCCCACTACTGAAAAATCATGTTAACCTCACAATCGTTTAAAGAATCGCCCGATTAAGTTTATGTACTATATCAAAAATATTAAATTCACATGAGTTAGATATCATAAACTTACCTTTGCTCCTGAATCAAGTATACTAAAATCTGTATTTTTATTGTCCGAAAAACTTAAAACAAGCTATATTCTCCACCCTAAATAAGAATCTACGACGCACTAGAATGCCCTTATTGACCCTTCAACCTCCCTACCCTACCCCCACTATTGAAAAATTATATACCAACGTCACAATCGTTTAAAGAATCACCGATTAAGTGTAATAATTTTTTTATACGTAAATTCACATAAATAAGATGTTGTAAAGTTACTTTCGCTCCTGAATCTATATCAAAATCTATATTTTTATCGGCCAAAAACCTAAAACGAGCTATATAAATCGGCCTTATATCAAAATCTATATTTTCGTTGGTCGAAAATCTAAAACGAGCTATATACTCCGTCCCAAATAAGAATCTACAACACACTAGAATACATTTATTGACCCTTCGAACCTCCTTACCCTACCCCCACTATTGAAAAATCATATATCAACGTCGCAATCGTTTAAAGAATAATCACCGATTAAGTGTAATAAATTTTTTATACATAAATTCACATAAATAAGATGTTGTAAAATTACTTTCGCTCCTGAATCTATATCAAAATCTATATTTTCATCGGCCAAAAACCTAAAACGAGCTATATAAATCGGCCTTATATCAAAATCTATATTTTCGTTGGCCGAAAATCTAAAATGAGCTATATACTCCGTCCCAAATAAGAATCTACAACACACTAGAACACATTTATTGACCCTTCGAACTAGGGGCGAAGCCAGCCTTCTGTTCGGGGGTTCGGCCGAACCCCCTTTGACGAAAAAATATACTATTTATACATGATTAAAATTATTTTTTATGTCGTTATAGTAGGTGTTGAACCCCCTTCAACTAAATTTTCTTTGAATATGAAACCTCTTTTGTTGAAATCCTGGCTCCGCCTCTGCTTCAAACCTCCCTACCCTAGCCCCACTACTGAAAAATCAGTGTCAACCTCAGAATCCTCCAAAAATCTACTAACCAATTAATGTATTCCTCTTGGTTGTATAATAAGAGGCCTATCTTTTTCCATTCACTTTTTGGTAATAGTATATATATATTTTTTAAAAAAAGATTTGAAGTTAACCACACAAATTTGAGCATCAAATCTCCACACAAAAGACACGTACTATTCTCACTTGCCATACAAAAAAATAAATTAAAAAAAATGATTTACACACTTTGTGGTCATGACCTTAGGTGGAGTCACTTAGATCAAAGTGTGGCCAGATGTATATTTTTCGTAAAAAAATTATATTGTATTATATAGGTTAAATATTAGCTAATATAAATATGTATTTAATTTTGTACATTCTTAACACAATCGAGAAGAAAATTTGCACTCTTTGTCAATTTTTTGGCTCCAGCACTGTACCCCCGCCCCCCTCCTTAAAGGTTGTGGTTGAATGGTGTTAAGATTTTTCCGTCCGAAATAAGAAATTTTAAGATCGAATCTTGAATACGAAAAAAAATCTTATTGGAAGCGTCATCTCCAGGATCGGAGTTTGTGATGCATGAGAAATGCATTCTACAACTCATGAATTCGAATTAGTCAATCAAATTTCAATACAGATATCAGATATCAATGAAAACAACAACATACTCAGTGTATTTCCACAAAGTAGGGTTTGAGAAGGGTAAAGTATAAGCACTCCATACCATTATCTCAGATGGAGTGGAGAGATTGTTTTCGATAGACTCCCGACTTAAAACATATAATAATACAACAAAAAAATAACATAAAAATACATAATAAGATCAGATAACACATTGTTAGATAATAAAGAAAATAAAATACCCACAGAGTACTACTATAATTTTTTTTTTAAAAAAAAACTCATTACCCCACCCCAATTATAAATCTTTGGTCCTTTCCCTCACCCACAATATTAATTATAAATCTTTGCCCTTTCCCCCTCACAAAATGTTAATACTAGTAAATCCCCTCATATAGCATTATTCTCCAACACAACAATATATTCTCTCTTTTTACATTATTCTTTTGAAGAACTAAATAAAACCATCATTTCTCCCTTCTAAACAACTCTCTCTCTTTGAGTCTTGGCTAGCTCCAAACAACACAATCGCTTGGAGACTAGCCAAAACCAGAAAAAAAAAAAATTATTTCGTCCTTCAATAATTTTCTTCAAATTCATTCAAGACGACGACGACTATCACCACCACCAGAAGTTCATCGTTACGTTCATTATGACGAACAAACGAGAAAATAACAAGATTGAGTCAACAAGACCACCAAGTAATAAAACTATCAAGCGCGATCATCAAGAAAATCGTCAGGAGTCAAAGAGATTCAACGATGCAGGAGGTGTGTCAGGTGTGCATGTAGTGGGGCATGCAACCATGCATGTGCATAACGAGGGCAGGCCAATGAGGACAGATAATCATCCCGAAAATGGAAGAGAGAAATTGAAAAGACATAGAGTTGAAGTGGCAGGACATGTATGGATACCAGAAATTTGGGGACAAGAAGAACTATTAAAAGATTGGATTGATTGTAATGCATTTGATTCAACATTAATGAATAATAATAAAATAATGTCAGCTAAAAGTGCTTTGGTTGAAGAAAGAAGAAGATTGAGAATTGAAAATAGTTATTGAAATATGCTCCACAAAAAAAAAAAGATGAGTTTTTTTTTTTAGAAAAAAATTATTATTTTGAAAAAAATAATAATTATGATTTCTATTTTTTATGGTCTTTTTACTGTAGTTGATCTGTTTTCTTGTCATAATAATGTATTTCCATGTTGATATTAGCACTTTTGGTCCTTCTTGGATTATAGGTAAATTCTGATTTCGATCTGTGTAAGGTATATTTTATCGTTAATTAATTTCGAAAATATGTTTTTTTGTTTGTGATTTTATGTAGAAAATATGTTATACTTGAATTTTGTTTTGTTATTGTTATAATTGTGCATTTTCATGTTAATACGAGCACTTTTGGTTCTTGGATTATTGTTAAATTTTGAATTCGATCTGTGTGATATATAGTTTGATATAGTTTATTTTAAATTAATTTCAAAAGTGTGATTTTTTGTGACTTTATGTAGATTGTCATCATTATAATTGTGTATTTCCATGTTAATATGAGCACTTTTGGTTCTTGGATTATAGGTAAATTTTGACTTCGAACTGTATGATATATGTTTTATCGTTAATTAATTTTAAAAATGTGTTTTTTGTGATTTTATGTAGGAAATATGTTATCCTTGAATTCTGATTTGTTATTATTATAATTGTGTATTTCCATGTAATGCCAGCACTTTTGGTCCTTGGATTATAAGTAATTTCTGATTTCGATTTGTGTGATATATGATTTGGTATAATTTATCTTTAATTAATTTCAAAATTGTGTTTTTTGTTACTTTATATAGGAAATATGTTATTTGTTATCATTATAATTGTGTATTTCCGTGTTAATACGAGTACTTTTGGTTCTTCGATTATAAGTAAATACTGATTTCGATCTGTGTGATATATGGTTTGGTATAATTTGTCTTTAATTAATTTTAAAAATGTGTTTTTGGTGAGCTTATGTAGGAAATGTGTTATACTTGAATTCTGTTTTGTTATCATTATAATTGTGTATTTTCATGTTAATACGAGCGCTTTTGGTTCTTGGATTATAGGTAAATTCTGATTTCGATATGTATGATATATGGTTTAGTGCAATCTGTCTTTTAATTAATTTTAAAAATGTGTTTTTGGTGAGTTTATGCAGGAAATATGTTATACTTGAATTATTGTTTTATTATCATAATAATTGTGTATTTCCATGTCAATATTAGCATTCTTGGTCCTTAGTTTATAGGTAAATTCTGATTTCGATTCGTATGGAAACACCTTACCTCTCAAATAGGACTTCCCGACATGAATCCAAAACAGTCGACAGGCCCCAAAATGAATACGGATATCGAATGAGAAATCAAAGAAGATTAGAAAAAGCCAAAATAGAATTTCAACATGCAATATAGATCACACAATGTGGTTGATGGAGAGATGCATCCATGGATGCTAAAGTCCAACTTGTCATACAACGTGCATGAGAGTTCAAAAAAAAGCAGCCCGGTGCAATGAAGATCCCACCACAAGGGTGTATTGTACGCAGTCTTACCTTGTATTTCTGTCAGAGGCTGTTTCCAAAGCTTGAATCCGTGACCTCCTGGTTACATGGCCGCAACTTTACCGGTTACTCCAAGGCTCCCAAAATGTAAATGGTCCCAGCTTCGAGTCAGGGAGCATATGGTACGGGTTCGATATAATCCAATAGCTTTTGCTCAAAACCTGTTTATCTGTTGATAAATCTACTAAATACGTACATACAACCAAATGTTAATCCGGTAGCATAGCAAGGAATTGCCAGAAACTCATAAACTTCAAATTCTGGATACCGTCTTTGTTGTAATGTCGACAGCAGATTTGTCATATAACATGCATAGGAATATCTTACAGAGATAAGAGTACCAAATATTGAGAAAAATTGCATTTCCTCAGTATAATATGTAGTAATGAATCACTGAGGATGGTAGGGGATATATAGGGTCCCTCTACCGTTAAGCAGAGGTCTTTGGTTCAAGTAAAAAAAAAGGTAGTAATGATATTGCTATATATAGATTACGATGTGTGGCGTCTGTATCAGTTGTCAATATGCGGCCAGTGGCCACGGGCAAATAAATTCCCATATCTTCAATGTCCCATCATCACTGGCCGATGCCAAAAGCCTTTTATCCTGCAAGGTTTTGACAGAAGAAAGTTAACATATTGCAGGACAAAAAAGAATCTTGCTTTCGATTTTGTTAGGGAAATAAAAGAGAAGCTCAAAATAGGCAAACACGTAGCCACGAACAATGTGATGAAGAAAAAAAACTCGAATAAAGGGTCGTACTAAGACAGATACCAATCAAACTAAAGGGTAGTAAGCATTAGAGAGTGAATTCACCCTTGAAGTTGACAAAAACATTTTATCTCCTCGAAAAAACATACAACAACGATTGCAATGCCGAACATATTTTTTGTCCAAAGCACCATTTGTCAGCTCTGGCATACACATCTTACCACCTATGTGGATCCGTAACAGGTGGAGTATTGTGACCGGCTTCATATGAACCAATATTTTTGATGTGGAGCACGAAATTTATGTCAAAGAATCAGGAAAATTGCGACACGTAGTAGATGAAACCATAACTTTAGAATGCAGTGTGTTCAGCGCTAAGAACCTTAAAGGTTGAATGCAAATGACTTTAATCCTAGATTCATCTATGATCGATAACACGATTATTCCGTGAGTGACTTACCCCAGAATGCCATTTCACAGAATTTATATTTGTTTCATGAGCCTTCTCCTTCTTCAAAAGTAGTTTAAATGTAAGTCCATCAACCTGTCATCGGAAAAAGTAAATTTACTATACCAAATAAGGCTGGAAGAGACGATATTAGATGATCACCATTAGCTTATATGGACAATATCATTCATGTGAATCTGGGGAAGTTTGTGTGCATCTCGACTAATCGATGGGGCAGCATGTCTAGCTTACAATCAGAGGAAACCAAGATAATCTTGCCGGTCAAAGATGGATCTGAAGGGTTCACACATAGTGTTGTAGAAGCACACCCCAACATCGTCCCACTCCACAAGAAATTTGGGTTAATAGGAGGCGGTTTTTGGAGACGGAGCTCAAAACATGATCAAAAGATCAGTGTTTATGGAAGAAGCTATAGAATCGATTACTAGTAGTACCAGTTTGAAAGGCTCGTTGGAATTGATCTACTAAGGGATTAACATTATACGCAACATAAGCACCTGAAGTACTAAACGGTATAAGGGATATAGAAGGTTTTCCGATACCTCTTTGTCCTTATTCTCGATGAATACACGTAAAGCATCATCAGCTCCTGAACTCGCAATTATATTTGGGTCCCGCTCATCCGGCACTACCCTACTGCGTAAATCCCTAACATATTAGAATATCAAGTATGTTAGCCTTCAGGAATGGCTATAATTTGCAAAAGAGATCAAACATGAACTCTAGACAGTAAAACAAGTTACGAAACTCTTGATTCATGGAAAATAGATGGTATATCGTAAACCCCCAACCACCACCACCACCCACCCAGATCCCCTGCTCAAAGAAAGGTAATATTAAGGAGTGCAAACAGAAAAAAACATATATTAGCCTGAGTATGATAACAAATAGATATAAAGTAGCTACCTCAACCAGTCAACTGAGAAAATTGTCGTGTCGTGATATCCAGATAGAGTGCAAGCACATACCCTAACAAGCACATAAAGGAGATGGTCGTAAATCAGGAGTTGGAAAACGTAGTAATTACAACAACATACGGAATACCCAGTGTAGTCTCACACAGTAGGATCTTCGGGTGGTAGAGAGGTTGTTTCAGATAGATCCTCGGCTCTGAAAACTTAGTAATTGCTGATAACGATTACATCAAACATAGTTTATTAAACAAATGAAGACCGCTCTTGGACTGAGGATAAAAATAGCCAAAGCACTAAATGCAGTCTCTTAGGAGAACAAAAATATTTGTCCACCCGAATGCATCACCCTTTCTTTTGAAAATATAAGAATACACAAAGGCTTATTATTCCACAGCAATGAAAGCACCTTTTCACTCTTTCATACACTAGGAGATATGGAAGGTCTTTCAATTCGTCAAAGCTTAAGCTTAAGACCTGTATTCCCCAGCAAGGCAAAGACTGCCCCTTTGTTTCAGGGCACCACCACTGTCACGTAGAATGGGTTGAATGCGCGGAGATAAACCCGAAAAGACCGTTGCGTGCTTTGAGGCATCCGGAGGCTTACATTTACCCAGGGGATAAACAAGGAAGGCTTCTTAAAGCACCGTGCTCCATTACACTGGTGGTTGCAAACACTTCCGTGTGCTAAGTTAATAGAAAAATATATGGAGAATAGAAATTCCCCGGGATTCAAAATGTGACTTGGATCAAGCCTTGCGCCTAGAAGAGGTGGGGGGAGGGGGGTGCGGACACAAATCGACCATTTTTCCTTGCAGCATAGTTCTCATGTGCGCATGAGGCCAATCCTCTTTCCCTTCTGAGACGTAAAGCCAGACTCTATAAGTCCGTGAATCAACTATATAAGATAGCATTATTCTTATGAAAGTGAAGATAAGATGGGGCTCACCAATGGCCAATAAAATCCGTGAGACAGAGTTTATCTGTTTCGCAAATCCATATCTTAATGGTAAGATCATCACTGCAAGTTAGAGAATTCAATGGAAGATCTGTTTAGTAGTGACTACAACACGTATCCTATTTAAGATACACCCAAGACTTGAGAGCGTATATTCTAAAATGAATTCAGCAGAAAAGAAAGCCATACCTGCAAGATACCATATATTCTCTATACTTACTGACAGAGAGAGACCGCACAGTAGATGTATGTCCGCTGAAAGTTCAACAATGTAGTGGCATAAGCTCCCAAACAATCTTAAACGACGTTACTGATTGCCTTCTTGGCCAAACTTCCAAAATCTAATTATTTTGTGCAGTGTTTTTAGAAAAGTTACTTTCGACGATTAGAAGCTTGTTTTTGGCTAATTAATTTGAAAAACACTTTTGTCCTATGTTGGTCAGACTCTCCAAAAAGTTATTGCCACACCTATATCAAACCGTCCAAAAATGCACTATTTTGGAAGGATCCGGTACACACCATCGGCATTTAAAGAGTCGGAGCAACATAGCTTTTGCCAATATTAGAGCAATAATTTGAGTTTGATCACGGTTCCAAAGAGTGCCTCCGTGGGAAACTACCTTTTTCCGTTTCTGCAGCTACTCAAAAACACGATAACTTAGGCCAAAGGCCACGAGGAAATACAAAAAACCTAGTAAAAATGCAGTCAAGACAATACAAATTTGATAAACAAAGTAATATGACATTGTTCAGGTGTACATTTTTTGCTCCTCCAGTAAATAAAATAAAGTCAAGGTTTTGTAATGCCCAATAATGATTCTTACCTGTCAGACTCACCCAAATTTATAATACAATTCCAAACACCGTCGTTATCACGTCTCTCTCTCCAAGCCTAAAGTTTTCAAGCAACACTAAAGATTAGATATTATCACTAGCAAAGGATCGAATTCCATTCACTACCAATTCTCTGCCTTACACGTAATAGAGGTATGAAAAGCAAGCACGCAAGAATTTCTCAAAGCAAGTAACACACATGACATGCACACAACGTGAAGTTAAACATCAAATATATACCTTAATTGTGTTATCACAACTAGCCGAGAATAGATCATCATAATACCATTCAACAGTATTAACATCGTCTGTGTGTCCTTGTAACACTGTAGCACAATTAAACTCATCTCCGGGCAAAACTTCCCATACCCAGACTGACTTATCACCTCCAGACGTCGCAAGAAGTTGCCCTCTTTCATTCCAGGAAACACTTCTCACTTCATTTTCATGACCCTGGACATTATCCAGCATAAGAAATGTAAGAAAGCAGACAGGATTTTAGTATCTAAATTAGGATCACGAATCAATAAAAGGCAAATCAAAACAACTCCGCAGTTGCAAATTCCCTTATTCTGCTGACAAATTGTCTGAAGTTTGTGTTGCAGTTACAGAGAGTTAATTTCTCATATCGTCAGTCAACTAAGAGCATTTCACTCAGAAAGTCGTTGTACCTTCAAAGTGTAGATACGCTCATCTGCATGAACCCCGTCATCTTTCCAAATGACAGTGGTGGCATTAGAGCAAGCTGCTGCCAACAATTTGCATTCTGGTGACCAAGCACAGGATCTAACCGTAGATGATACCTCCAAAACAGCCTGCAAACGTGGGGTTTACCAAAAGTGTAGATAAGCTAAAAAGTGCTTATACGTCCATTTGACCAGTTTATAAGTTTAGCCAAACACCCTCTAAATTTACAAGTTTTTGAAAGAAAATTAAGGGAATTTTAGTCATTTTTAACAAAAGAACAACTTATCAAAACTTTTTTAGCAAACACATCAACTGCTTATTAAGAATTTCAGCATTTCTATCCCAAACACATAAGTATTTATTTATAAAACGCATAATAAATAAACAAACACTCAAACTTGACCTCAGTTGGCAAATATACACTCCAACTTTGACTCCGCACATCTAGACACCTCAATCGTCTCCACTGTATCAGTAAATTCTCCAACTTACAAGATAATAATCTAGATGCCTCCCAAGGGTTGTCTATGGTATACAATAGGGACAAATGGAGATTCTAGTAGCCAATGGAGACCAAGTAGTGATGTCTACTTGCGCACTCTCATCGCTCGTTTGGTACGAGGGATAACTGATATCTAAGCTTGAGATTAATTTTAGGATGATTTTATCCCATGTTTGGTTGGGATAAAATCATGGAATAACTTATCGCCAAATTAGTTATCTTGGGATTGTAATATTATTTTTGTCCCACGTTAACGGTGGGATAACAATTTGGGATAATTAATCCCAAAATAATTTATTCCCAACTAGACGAGCCCTCAAAGTGTTTACTTGTCAGCTGAAGTCAAATTTGAGGCGTTTAGTTATATATTATGCCTTTATAAAATCAGTTTCAACACTTAAGCTTAACACTCCCTCCGTTTCAAAAAAATTATCTATTTTGACTTGGCACGGAGTTTAAGAAAATAAAAAAAACTTTTGAATCTCGTGATCTTAAATTAAAGTTATATCAAATGTACCAAATTACCTTTTGATCTTGTGGTCTTAAAATGTCACGTGAAAAGTTGTAATTCAAGTATTGTCAAACAAGGAAAAGGCCATTCTTTTTGAAACTGACTAAAACGAAAAGTAGGTCATTCGTTTTAAAACGAAGGGAGTAGTTATTTACGATCAACTAATCCAAAAAGGCTCCTAATAAAAAAATTCACACTTGATTTTTTTCCTTTTTTGGATACCCATGGTGTCATGGCCAGCTATTGTGACCTAGACTAAATCCACGGGATATTTACCACCTCTTGCCAGCAACAGATACCATCAAATAACATTAAACATGATTCATTCGCTAATGCATTTCCCAAATTATTAAATTTATTATTATTCAAAAGGTAATATGGTAAAATTATCCCTATCATTTACTACTTCTTAATTCATGTGCCAATAAGAAAGCGGACAAGTAAAAATGGACGGATGGAGTAAATTTTTTTTATATAACAGTAGTGTCAAGGCCAGCTTTTGTGACCTATACTAAATACAAGGGATACCTACCACCTCTCACCAGCAACAGATATCAGGTAACTTATAACCTTACAAATGAACAAAATTGAAATGAAAAAAATAAATCAAACCTCTTGCGACCTATACTTAATCCACAGAATACCTATCACCTCTCACTAGCAACAGATATTAGGTAACTTATAACCTTACAGATGAACAAAATTGAAATGAAAAAAAAAATCAAACCTCTAGTAATCCATACTAAATCCATAGGATACCTACCACCTCTCGCCAGCAACAGATATCATATCAGGTAACTTATAACCTTACAAATGAACAAAATTGAAATGAAAAAAGAAATCAAACCTTTTGCGACCAATACTAAATCCATAGAATACCTACCACCTCTCACCAGCAACAGAGGTAACTTACAACCTTACAAATGAACGATTTTGAAATGAAAAAAAAAAAATCAAACCTCTTGCGACCTATACTAAATCTATCACATCTCACCAGCAACAGATATCAAGTAACTTATAAACTTACAACTGAACAAACTGACATGAAAAAAAAGAAAATCAAACCTTTTGCGACCTATACTAAATCCATTACCACCTCTCACCAGCAACAGATATCAGGCAACTTATAACCTTACAAATGAACAATTTTGAAAAGAAAAAAAAAAATCAAACCTCTTGCGACCTATACTAAATCTATCACCTCTCACCAGCAACATATATCAAGTAACTTATAACCTTACAACTGAATAAATTGACATGAAAAAAAAGAAAATCAAACCTTTTGCGACCTATACTAAATCCATTACCACCTCTCACCAGCAACAGATATCAGACAACTTATAACCTTACAAATGAACAATTTTGAAATGAAAAAAAGAAATCAAACCTCTTGAGACTTGTACTAAATCCATAGGATACCTACCACCTCTCACCAGCAACAGATATAAGGTAACTTATAACCTTACAACTGAACAAACTGACATGAAAAAAAAGAAAATCAAACCTTTTGCGAACTACACTAAATCCATTACCACCTCTCACCAGCAACAGATATCAGGTAACTTATAACCTTACAAATGAACAAATTGACATGAAAAAAAGAAAATCAAACCTTTTGCGACCTATACTAAATCCATTACCACCTCTCACCAGCAACAGATATCAGGTAACTTATAACCTTACAAATGAACAAATTGACATGAAAAAAAGAAAATCAAACCTTTTGCGACCTATACTAAATCCATTACCACCTCTCACCAGCAACAGATATCAGGTAACTTATAACCTTACAAATGAACAATTTTGAAATGAAAAAAAGAAATCGAACCTCTTGTGACCTGTACTAAATCCATAGGATATCTACCACCTCTCACCAGCAACAGATATCAGGTAAATTATACTAATAACCATACAAATGAACAATTTTGAAATGAAAAAAAAAAAAAAAAAACCTTACACGCGAATGAACCAGAGAGATTCTGTTCCCAGACTCGTACAGTTTTATCATCACTACACGATGCGATTACATCCGGAGAACCCCATACCCCGGTACCCTTCTTCCAAGCTATGCCTAAAACTTTACCAGTGTGTCCTTCAAGCTTTTGAATCTCCTTCAATTCAAAATCATCATGTTGAAATTGATCATCGCGGTGGAATTTCCGCGGTGAAATTAACAATTTTTCTTAATAAATCTAGCAAATTTTTTTCAAATTTTTTGGGGAAATTTAGCAGATTTTGGTGTATCTTTGAGTCTTAAGAGGAAGTGTGAATGGAGATGAAAAGGAGTATTTATAGGTTTAGGAAGTTAGTTACTAGCTTTATAAGCTCAGTTAGACCCCTATAGTTTTTAAAATGATAGTTAGACCCCTATGGTTTTTAAAATGACATGTTACGTAAACAATGTAATATATAAATAGACACTTAAAGTTGGTCTCAACTAGCAGGTAAGCACTTTGAGAGTGCACACTTATTGTATCCAGGGACGGACCTATGATCATCTTTTTGGTGCTCCGACGCCGGTTAAATTTGAGGCAGATTAGGTATAATTATATGAAAAAATGCATAAAAATTGGTATAAGACATAGAAAAACACCAAGTAAAAAATCAAGAAGATATTCAGTGCTTTAATTTTCAAGTAAACATTAAAACTTTGAACAACAATATACGTGTTTGAACCTCCCAAACACCTACGATCCCTAAATCTTGGATCCACCACTGATTGTGCCTTATGAATACATGATGCTGATGTGACACATAAATTTTGGAGGAGTTTAGATAGATCGTTTTGTAACAGAAGAGATGAGTTGAGGTGTCTGAATGTACATTTCTCAAAGTTTGAGTGTTTACGTGTCAGTTGAGGTGAAGTTTGAGTGTTTATTTATATTGTAAAAAACATATGTAAACAAATACTCAAACTTGATCTTGACTGTCAAGTAAACAATTCAACTTTGAATATGCATATCTAGATATCTCAAGTCGTTTCTACTATATTAGTTGAAATTTAAATACCTCCAAAATTTATTTATCATGCGAACATCAACATTGGATGCCCGCGAGACATAGTACAGATAAATTGGAGTATCTAATTGTCAGTCGAGGTGTTTAGATGAACAGTCACAAAGATGAAGCACTTATTTGGAAGTTGAGATTAAATTTGAATGTTTGTTTAATAACTTTTTATAATTCAAATAGTATAATGATCTTAGAATAAATATGTTAAAATAATAAAAGAATTTTGGGTCTTAATTTTGAGTCTTTACTATAATTAAGAGTATCATCTAAATTAGGACATTTACCTTAATAAAAAATCTTATCTAATTTAGGTAATTTTTACTATAATAAAGAGAAATTAATTACTTGATTATTATAGCTGATTTTGACTTTTGAGGTGATCTATTTGTGTAAATAAGTCCATGTATAATTTTTTTTTTTTATGTGGGGTCTATTGTTTTTTACTTTTCTTTTTGGGTGAATGAGATTTAATTTCATGATTTTTGAATTAGCTAATCAATAACATAGATTTTATCTTAAAGAAATACATGTATACTGTTTAATATTGTCAAATAAACATTGCATATAGACATGTTTGATATTCATCATATTTCAAGGCAATAAACTTATAAAATCGATAAGAAATTCTATCTTACAGACAATAATAAGAACTTAGATATGTTGTTCATAAGACAGATTTAGTAACTTTTGACAGATGTTCAAAATATTTTATGATAGTAAATCTATTTGATTGACCATAAATTCTGTCTTACATGCAAATGTTAGAAAGGGCGACAAAAATTTAAGATCATACACTTTAATAGATAAAAGAGTTAATACATAAAAATGACCCTAAATTTTATATCAAATTATAACTTTGACCTTAAACTTTGACAGTGCACAAATATGACCTTTAACTATTCAAAACTGCACAAATATGAACTCCAATCCTACGTGGCAAAACGCATGTCAACACGCAAAACTGGGCGCGTCCAGCTTAAAATCTAAAGGCATAATACATAAATATGACCTTAAACTTTGACAGTGCACAAATATGACCTTTAACTATTCAAAACTGCACAAATATAACCTTTAAATGACTTTTCACTATTATTTTTTTATTATTTTTGGCTCAAAGATGAAAATGACATCTAATTTCTTTTGTCATTGCGAAAAAAAAAAGCAATATTAAAGATTTATTAATTAGGTGGGTCAGCCTCATACGAAAAAATTGCGCGGGTATGTATATATATTATAAAGCAAAGGGCGAATTTAAGTTATATAATATATCTAAATATAATTTATTTAAATATTAAATTAAAGATGAAACTATACTAATAATAAAAAAATTATAGTTTTAATAAAATGTTATTAAATTAACGTTATTAAGGATAGTAGTAGTAGTCTATTAAATTAACGTTATTATAATGTTATTAAAATATTATTAAATTAATGCAGGGGCGGACCTACGTAGTTGCCATGGGGTTCATCCGAACCCCCTCGGTAAAAAAAATATGTTATCTGTATAAGGTAGAAAATCTATATGTATGTATGTATATTAATGTTGAACCACATGAAACAAGACACTTAGATAGCCCAGTGATGTTATTTGCTCTTTCTGGGCGCTTTTTTCAACCTACTGCACGGATTTGATTTTTTAATTAAAAAAAAATTAGGTGTTGCAGCTATAGAAATAAAATAATAATAATAATAATAATAATAATAATAATAATAATAATAAAAATGACACCTTTTTAACACAAAACTTTGACAGTGCACAAATATGATCTTTAATTATTTAAAACTGTACAAATATGACCTCCCTCCAAATCAACCCTTTTAACGATGTGGCACCGTGTGATTGGATTACCTTTCCACGTAGGCGCGAGTAAAACTCACGGATGGGGTTACAAAATTGGAGGTCATATTTGTTCAGATTTTGAATAGTTAAAGATCCTATTTGTGCACTATCAAAATTTAAGATTAAAATTTTAATTTGGTGTCAAGTTTAGAATCATTTTTATGTATTCTCTAAATAAAATTTTAAGATCTAGTATTTGAGAGAAAAAATTTAATACCGAACACTTTAAATGACAGTACACATAATTTTGTGGTTAATAATATTCTAATCCCTCATATCAAACTACCTCTAAAAATTAATATTAATATTCTACCTATAAAGTGCCAATACATCAACTAAAAATTGTTCAATTTCTTTTACTTCATAATCTTAGCATAACTGATAAAATTATTACATACGTAGTCAGTGAAATACATGCATAATCAGTAGATTTTTATAGTTCCCCTTTTTTCTCGAACTCCGTGCACAGCTAGAGCTTAGTGGTTAGAGGTGACCTTTTGCAGCCCATATGCACACCAACTGTTTGTTATAATGCCTAGCTGATACAATTCAAAATAAACTTCAACAACTTTCAGTATATTTTTTTTTTTTTAACAATGTTGTGTCTGGACTAGCTTTTGCGCACGTCCACTAAATCCGCGAAACTCTTGTCATCTCTCACTCATAACAGATATTACGTAACTCTGTCCACTAATGCTAGAACATATGTATAGTGTCTGGATCAGTTTTCATGCACCTTGACTAAATCCATAGGATACCTTCCATCTTCACTTGCAACATATATCACGTAATTCTGTCTACTAACGCTAGAACATATCCATAGTGTCTAGACCAACTTTTATGAACCTCGACTAAATCCAGAGATACCTGTCATCTTCACCAGCAATATATATCATGTAAACATATCCAGCAATGCTAGAACAGATAAGAAGAATCAGCTAGTGTTTTTTGTCTCCATTGGAATTCAAACCTGAGACCTCGTGCTTTCAACTCACTTAATTGACCACGAGGCTGCACCATATTTTGCATTCGGTCGCTTTTTAGAATGTTCCGTAGACGAGTTGTATCAATATTAAATCTTTGTAGCAACGCAGCATTATCAACTATAAGTAAATCAGCAATGGAAGCTCTACCAAGAAAGCTGAAAAAGGCGGAAAAGAAGCCGTGGGTAACGAGTATTCACGAGCTTAAGCGGAGAGGAAGAGTGGACAAACAAGAGAGAAGAGTGGTACGTGAAGTTGCATTGCGGCCACCGGAAAATGGGCTGTTAGTTGAAAAGCTAATACCAGTTGCTCATCAGGTTTTAGCTTCAAGAAGTCAGTTGTTAGCTTGTGTTTCGAGGATATCGGAGGATATTCCTATTTATTTTTGCAGGTAAAGATTCATTTTGCATTTAAACTTACTTGATTGCAACTGATATGTAAAAGATCTTAAATCCTATGGTAGCGGTTTATTCTAGGAAGAAAAACGTACTCTTTCCCACGCTTGGTGGCTTCCCCTCTATGGTGTTAATGGTCAAAAACACGCCTAAAAGTCACACCTTGATAGTGAGTTGGAACTAATCTTATGTTAAAGATTTTACATCCTATGGTAGTGGTTCCTTCGAGTAAGGAAAAGGGACTATTTAGTCTCTTCCACGCCTGGTGACTTCCCCTCTATGGTGTTGATGGTCAAAAACACGCCTAAAAGTTGCACTTTAATAGTGATTTGGAACGAATCATATGTAAAAGATCTTACATCCTATGGTATTGGCTCCTTCGAGTAAGGAAAAGGGACTCTTTAGTCTCCTCCACGTCTGGTGACTTCCTCTCTACGGTGTTAATGGTAAAAAACACGCCTAAAAGTCACACTTTGATAGTGTGTCGAAACTAATCATATGTAAAAGATCTTACATCCTATGGTAGTGGTTCCTTCAAGTAAGGAAAAAGGGCTCTTTAGTCTTTTCCACGTTTGGTGACTCCTCTTCGGTGGAGTTAATGGTCAAAAACATCCGTGACAGTCGCACTTTTATAGTTAATGGAAGCTTACTTTATGTCTGGTTAGTAGGATTTTTTTGCTTGCGAAGGGACTAGCCCATGTTAGACTGAGAAGTTAGAGTTTGTAACTGAAGTCTTTATCTTTTTCGCGAGTCCCACAACCGCCAACTATCAGCTTTTTTACCTTTTTCAACCTAAACTATCACCATTCTCACTTTTCCTATCTGAATTCTGAATTATAACAAATTATGAATTAAAACACACCGCGAAGCTAGCTAGGACAATTTCTAGTTGTTCCATTTTTCTACCTGAATTATCACTATACACTCAACTAGGTGAGTTTTAACACATAGTCGTCATAGTTCAGGTAAGATAAGATAAGGGAACAACTGATAGTTAAGGTGTGAAATTCGCGAAAAAATGATAGTTCAGGTGTTTTTATGGCAATTAACTCTATGTAAAACGGAACTCGGTTTTAGTAGAAGAGAAGCATGGAGAAAATATGGCGAATTGTTGCTGATAGTATTACCGGGCAGAGCGTATTTTTGTGAAGGAAAACTGATCTGAAGTCCCAATAAAGGTGTACGGTTGTGGACTTGTGGTAGATTGAGGATTAGCTTAATATTAGTCAGATATGATACTCGTTACTTATTGTTATGCAGAGACTTAGCTAAGAGCACAACGCGATAGAAGTAAATGATCCTTATAGGTGATATCAACTAGTTCAGATTAAACTAGTTATCAAGATATGTGAGATTAAGAATCCTAATTTCTGTAGAAGGCAAATTACTTGGTAAGGTGTTCGATAATATTTGGTTCAAGTTGAAAAAAAAATGTTTTGACATGAATTTCGCTTAGAGAAAAGTTGAAATTTTGTGAGTGGCTAAAGCATAACGGATATAGAAGATTCATATAGCTGACTCCTGCTGATTTGGAGTCGAGGTCTAGTTAATCGATGGAAGATTATCTGGCAACTCATTATGAAATGCGACAGTTAAAATCGTTGTGATCTCTGTCCTTTTTTGCAGCTTATGTACTGAAGTTCATGTTGGTCATCCACCACATAAGATCAGAACTTGCAACGTTAGCGGCAGTCAGAAGAACAAAGAACATACATGGAAAAGAGGGGGCGTAGATCATG
Organism: Capsicum baccatum var. pendulum; assembly: GCA_030864225.1. Taxonomy (NCBI): domain Eukaryota; kingdom Viridiplantae; phylum Streptophyta; class Magnoliopsida; order Solanales; family Solanaceae; genus Capsicum; species Capsicum baccatum. The sequence goes on from CM061558.1 coordinate 278,870,303, forward strand.
TATTACCTGTCGTAGAATCTTTTCATCTCTACGACAGGTTGGGAAGAGCAGTTTCACATAATGAACGACTTCAAGTTGATCGCATCCCAGCCCTTGTGGAATTGTGCATTCAGGCTGGTGTGGACTTACCTGAATATCCAACCCGAAGAAGGAAGTTCCCCGTTTACCGGGTTGCTGGAAAACTCATAGATTTTGAGAAGAGGTTTCCCAAGGATGATTTTTCCGAGAAGGACATAGAGACTTTTCGGTCTAGGGGAACTATTAAGAAGCCCATCGGAGATGAAAATCATTTGAATTTACCCTATGATGACATAAAAGGTATGTTTTATGTTACTACAATGTTTTTTCTTATAATTGTTGTCATTTCTCAATGTGAACTATTAAGAGGCGCACCGGAGATGAAACTTATTTTGAATTTGCACGGAGTTTAAGAAAGTAAAGACGGCTTTTGAATCTTGTGGTCTTAAACTAAATATCATTTAGTGCTCTTAAACATGTCATGTGAAAGTTGAAATTAAAGAGTTGCCAGAATAGGAAAGAGACATTCTTTTTAAAATGAACTAAAAAGGAAAGCAAGACAAACAAATCGAAATGAAGGGTGTATTTCTTATGGTATGCCGAACCTTTTAGTTTGATTTTCCGCTACTTTTTATCTCTTCACCAGGATTCGCTGTGCGAGGAGTGGAAGCTTGGGAAATTTTGCGTACTGGAGCCATACAACTCATGCAAACGTATGGTGTTCAAACATGTGGATATTGTCCCGAGTTGCAAGTTGGTCCGAAGGGTCATCGGGTTAGGCAATGTCAAGCCTTCAAGCACCAGATGAGGGATGGACAGCATGCTTGGCAAGAAGCAACGATAGACGATCTTCTCGCTACTGTATATGTCTGGCATGTCCGAAACCCACACGCTGGTGACCTTTTGGTAGATTCTTTGAAGAGGTATTACGGAAAGTTACCTGCGGTCCTTGAACTGTTTAGTCAAGCTGGAGCACAAGTCGGAGATGATTACTATCGCATGATGAGGGAAGATGTCGTAGTTCCTGAACTAGATGAAGAAAAATTTGTTGTATAAAGCTCTGAAATGCTGGCCAACATATTGCCAGAGGAAAAGGATCATTGGACCGAGCTTGTTGTTTCGTTGGTTTGATTGTTGCTGGCGAGGATTACCCAAGACTATATCGTTGCAAGGGCTCGTTGATTGTTAGGGTAATCTACGCGGATTCTGGGAGTCGGAAATTCAACTTCACATGAACCTTAAAGAATGTTGTGAATACATGTAAAAGAAGTTTGTCTTGTTAAACAAGACGTAAACAAGGCCATAGTTAATTTATTAGTCCTTCGTCTCAATTTATGTGGCATAATTTTACTATGCATGGAGTTTAAAAATCGAGAACATTTGGAATTTGTAGCTTTCTGTCTATAAAAGCATGTCATTAAGGGCACAACGCACTAAGCTCCCACTATGTATGAAGTACCGAGAAGGGCCGGGCCGGGCCGGACCACAGGGGTCTATTGTATGCTATCTTCCCCTGCATTTCCGCAAGAGGTTGTTTCCACACCTCGAACCCGTGAGCTTCTGGTCACATGACAACAACTTTACTAGCTATTCCAAGACTCCCCTTAAAGTGAAAACTATTTCAAACTGTAAAAAGACATCTTGTTTTAACGGACTAATAAGGAAACAGTGTCGCATAAATTGAACGGGATAACCAAAGTGATAAACTTGTGTTTTCATTCAAAAAGCATAACATAATCACGTAAATACATGCTCATATGTTACTTTTAAGGTATGCATATATATGCCTTACAGGGTGATCTTCTGCAACCAGCCACGAACGGTTACAGCATAGTAAATAAGGCAGAAACATCGCTGCTGTTCTCAGATCTTCGAGGCAAAGCCGATGCCCTCCTGTGCCAATTGATCCAAGGTAGCAGCAGGTTGAACTTTTGCAACTTTAGCGAGTGCCTTGTTCTCTTCTGGTGTCCCACTCTCGAGGAATGCGCCAACGATCTTTCCATCTTTGATCCAGTATTGTCCGAACTTGTGAGTTGCAGAGTTGGGATCAGTGTCCCCAAAGAGCACTGTTTCACCCTTGTTGTCACCATAGAATTGCCAAGACAAATCGAAGGCACGGGAGTAGAAGTATGGAAGGTAGTCATATTCATCGATGGACTTCCCTTGCTCGCTGGCATATATCGCCTGCACCAGCAACAACGTAACATTAACATTTACTATCATGACTCATGAGACCAGTGAAGAATAACATGTTATAATCAGGATGACAGTATAACGCTATCATGTTAACTCTCGACAGCATCAGGGAGCCGTCGCTTACCTTGACAGCCTGCTCAGCAGATTTGCGAGAATGATCAACATGTTCAACTCTTCTAACATCGTTGTACATTTTCATCGGGAATGTGGCAACATCACCTACAGCGTACACATCAGGTGCACTTGTTTTGAAGAAAGCATCTGTCTGCAAAACAGAAGCCTCGGCATAAGTACTGAAATTCAGTAAGTTCGAATGGAACATGACACAACGAGCTGTAATTTTGATAGAAACTAGCAACAGACAGCTTATATCTCTGACGAGAACACAGCTTTGGTCGGACAAGAAAACTATGTTGTTTCCTTATCGACAAGTTCAAGGATTTCCGGTTTTATTAGAACGATGAGTACTGAACAGTGAGCACACACCTTAATTCCTCTTTTATCGGTTTCAACTTGCCCTTCGAATAGACTGGTGAGTGGTATTGCTCCGACTCCTACGACTACTATGTCAGCTTCCAAAACTCTGCCGTCTTTAAGTTTGACCGCCTTCACCTGCACAATGGAAACAGGAATGCGGTGAGGTAATGCGCTAAAGCTCAACGAGATTTCTCAAAATGGTGCGGTCTTTAGAAAAACCTCTCCATTTGGATGGGTATCAAATCCAACAGCCGTTGTACCCCTGATCATATTGACTCCCTTTTTCTTGTAGTAACCTTCATAGAATGCAGCTATGCCCTCGGTGAAAAGCCGAGGCACTGCAAAAAGCAAAAGGACTATCATGAAACAGTTCAACGTTGCATGCTATGCGTACAGTGTGGGAACTAGAAGAAATTTACTTACTGCACCATGGTTCTGGATAAACCATATCGACTTCAATATTGTTCATTCTCAGTACAGCAGTAAGCTCGAGACCGATGTACCCTCCTCCAACAACTACGACCTTTGCATTTTTGTTAGCTTTTAATGCTTCCACAATCTTATCCGCGTCATTGATTTCTCTCAAGTAGAATATGTTCTTGGAATCGGCACCTTGTACACCAAAATCTGACAACTTCAAAACCTGAACAGACACGGAACAAGAAATGTTCACGTAATGACATATGACAAAAAGTAAAAATTTACAACACAACCAAATTTCCAAGAGACTCACAGTGGATCCAGTCGCGATAACAAGTTTTTCATATTTAAAAGATTCCCCGGCTGCACTAACAAGAGTCTTTGAAGCAAGATCCGCTTTCACTATATAGGTACTCAGGATCAACGATATGCCTGCAAGAAGAGATCATATGATTCATAAGAGATGTGTCTTCAACGAGATATACCACCATATGTAAAGGTAGCTCGTGAGGGGAGGATTGCCAAGACCATATAAGGAGACCAAGGACCCTTTAACCCACCGATGTGAGACTCCAACCCCTCCCCCCTGCATACCAAGGACTGGACATCTGGCGCGTGGACAATATAAGATAGGGGACCCAACAATGAAAACGATGAATTGGGAGGGGCCAACTCTGATACCATGTTAAAGAATGGATCTCGAGCCTAACTCAACCTCAAAAGCTAGCTCATGAGGGGAGGATTACCCAAGACCATATAAGGAGACCAAAGACCCTTTAACCCACCGATGCGAGACTCCAACAAAGTCGACAGAAGTCATGCTTGACCATATGTCTGCATATTATTACCTTCCAACACATTCACGAAAAATTATTGTCTGCAAGAAAACACAACAAAATTATTACCTTTCTCTGCATACCACTCGGGAAGCTGTTTCTCTCCTCCACTTCCAACGCACACATGAAACCCTGGGAGTCTAGCAGCTCCTGGTAGATAAATGGACTATCAAAATCGAGTAAAGCACATTTTCAGATGTGTAACACATCTTTTACTCAAGTCCGCCTCCATACGACCATACACTAAAGTCGAAATTAACTATCCAAGTAGAAAGAAGACTTGCCTTTAGGGAAAAGGTATGCCTTGCTAAGTGCGGGGCGTTCATAAGGAGCCACCTGAGGTAGAAAAAAGATACATTTTTCGCAATATGATCAAATCTAACACTATTTTTCTGAAAGACTGAAAGATTGTTAGATACGAAGTTGCAAATATTCCAACCCGAGAGGATTAGTATCGTGATTGGAACTCATTTCGCAAAGAATACTTACCGCTTCTTTGGAAATAATAGCCAGTTCCCCAGGCTTAACTCCCTGCTTTGCGAATTCTCTAGCGGCATACCCCTGCGAATGCAACCAAACTTGTTCAATTCATTTATGACCACAAAAAAAGACAGTCCGGTGCACTAAAGCTACCGCTATGCGCGGTGTCCGGGGAAGGGCCCCAACACAAGGGTGTATCGTATGCAGCCTTACCTTGCATTTCTGCCAGAGACTGTTTCCAAGGCTTGAACCCGTGACCTCCTAGTCACATGGCAGTAACTTTACTAGTTACGACCACAAATTCAAAAATCTGAATAGCCATACATATTATAGCTGAAAGAATCCGAATCATATATTATCTCATATAAGAAGCTAACTGGTTAAACGCTTCAGGAGGAATGCCAAATTAGGAAACCTATATGCCAATTCCATTTCGACAGCAAACAAAAATAGCGAAAGAGATGAGCTTACCTACAACGAAACTCTATCAAACACGCCCGCACACACACACAACTCGTATGTATACGAGCATATGTGTCTGTTTGTATCCAACCAATCAAAGACATCTACTATTTCTAAGCAACGACAACAACAACATACGCAGTGAAATCCCACAAAGTGTAGTCCGAGGAGGGTATAGAGGTTGTTTCCGAAAGACTACTATTGCTAAGCCAAACGACAAGATAGAGTTATGACATGATCTCTTGTTCTCAGTATCTACGCAAGGCAACTCGTAGGTTCTACATTTTCAAATTGCTTTGTACTCGAAGCTTCCTGCTCCATTTCGAAGCAACTCATTTCAACAGCAAACAAAATAGCGAAAGAGATAAAGCTTATCTACAACAAATTCTAGCCAGCGCGCGCGCACACACACACAACTTATATGTATATGAGCATATGTGTCCGTGTCTAATCACTTCGTGCTCAAATCCACCAACTCCATCGCGAAGCAAATCAACTACTCCAGAGCAGACTAAAGCATCGAAAGGAGATAATCCTCTCTTTCAGACTCCATAATCTATGGTTGTTACGTACTGTTTCATAATGTGTCGTATTGTATTGTATTGTATTGTATTGTATTGTATTGTATTGTATTATGTTGTATTATGTTGTATAAATTCTATGTTGCTCGGACTCTTCAAGAATGTCATCGGGCGCGTGTAGGATCCTTCAAAAGTAGAGCATTTTTGGAGGATCCGACACGAGTGCCTCAGTATATTTGGAGAGTCCGAGTAACTTAGGTTGTATTGTATGGTAGTATATTGTTATAATGAACACAATATTTGGATAGATTGTATCATTTTCAGTCGTTACATAATCTCGCACATCAATAGTTTGAACGATAGATAAATCTACTTGAAAAGTAGGATACGAAGTCGAGCTACGATAAAAAGGCAGGATGAATGATCAAATATGATTATTAAATAAGGAAACGACGCGATACCATCAAATCGATGGTCAGATAAAATGAGGCTTTTCGTGGTTACCTAAACAGAATCAAACCATATTATACAATCTTTTAAGTAACGATCAAAACAAACATGGTATTGGTACGAAAAAATGAACTATATGTATTCATATCCCTCAAGGATTTCACATTTATCATAAGAAAAAATGCACATATACATCAAATTGTGTGCATTTATGTGTTGTATACTTACTCTGTCTCAATTTATGTGGCACTTTTCGCTTCTCGAGAGCCAAACAATCTAAGTTTGACCGTGAATTTGAACATGAAATTTTCAAACTTTTTGAAATGAAATTTATATATTTGTAAACTACGTAAAGGGTACGTTATAAGTCACAATTATAGACAATTCAAAATATTTAAAAAATATATGAAAAAAAATTGAAAACTACGTAAAAAGTACGTAATAACTCACAATTATTGACAATTCAAAATATGTAAAACATAAAACTACTTAATAAGTCACAATTATTGATAATTCAAAACATTTAAAACACATGAAAAATATTACGGTCATGATAGGCTTGGTTGAATCTCGAAATCTGAAAGGTGACACATAAACTGTGACAAAGGAAGTAAATGTGTGCTAAATCATCACAAAATAATCAACAAATTAAGCCTCTTGATCACCATATACATACATATACATACATATAAATATACATACATACATACTTACATATACATATACATATATATACACATATACATATACATATATAAACTCACCGCAGCAACACCGCCACCGACAATAATGTATTTGAAAGATTTATCTGCCATTGATGAAAAATTGTTGAGTTTTTTGTTAAAGATGAAAATTTAATGTGAAAATGAAATGAGAGAAGAAAGAGTATTTATAGGTTTGGTTTGTTAACTAGTTACTAAATTTATAAGCTAAAAATTAGGCCCCTATATAGTTTAAAAATGACAAAATAAGTAAATAGATTCAGTTAAAACAAAAATAGATTCAGTTAAAATAACTAAAGTAGAAAATCATATTGCATGAAAAGAAGAGTTTTATTTGCATGAAATTCAAATTAACTTTGTTCTTTTCGTTTATAATAAACGTTGAAGTGAAAAATATCATACAATAATATATTTGAGATATAATATTTATTTATATTATTTAAATAGATGTATCATTTTTTAACGTTAATATATTGCTACTTTCTAATAATATTATTCTTAATTCTTATGTATATTTTATTGATTGATGTGAGAGACACGTACAAAACACGTACACTAATCTAGTTAAAATAAAAATTGGACCCATTAATTCGGTATTGTTGTGGGTTGGGTTTAATTTTAGGGCATATGAAATAAATTCTAACAGTTTAGAGCTTAATTACATAAAATCCTGACATTTTGCATACTTATTGAAATCCCGATTTTGGGTCTGTCGAGATATATAATAAACTTCTCATGTATTTTTTTTTATTTTGGGACTATCAAGATACATAATACATCCAACGAAGATACAATTTTTTTCTTTGTAAAGATACACAATTAGCTTTCAATATATTTTTTCTAATTTTGAGTCCACCGAGATACAAAATTAGCTCCCGATACATCCAGCGAAGATATACACTTGGTTGAGATTTTTATAATTATTTTATAAGAGTGCGGAATTATGTAAATATGGTAAGTTAGGGTATATGTTTATGTTATTTTGGCTTAATTTTAATGGATTCGATTTTTAGTTTTGATTTTAAGTAATATTGGTTAATTTAAATTTGGTGACGTGGACCTCTAATAAGAGGACACACGACAAAAATAGTTTTGAAAAACCACCGTTAGAAAAAATGGCACAAATGAATCTTTTATGTAATAGTAGTGGCATAGATGAATCAAAGCTAGGGGTGTCAAACGGGTCGGGCTGACCCGGCCCGACCCGACCCGAACCGGCACGACAAGCTAAATCGGCCTGGTTTGACCCGGCCCGGTAAGCCCTAGGGCTTTAGGGTTCCGGGTCCCGGGCCGGTTTATTTTTTAAAATGGGCCCGTACCAACCCGGCCCAGGCCCGCCGGTTAACCGGCCCGGCCCGGCCCGGCCCGGCACAAAAAGTGTATACTTAATGTATACATGTGTATATATCTTCTACAGAAGTGTATATTTAATGTATACACGTGTATATATCTTCTACAGAAGTGTATATTTAATGTATACATGTGTATATATTTTATAAATTAGTATATAAGTATATCTATACATATTGTAATGTATATATAATGTAGTATATTTTATAAGTAGTAGTATATATACATTGAATGATGCATATACACGTGTATATATCTTCTATAGAAGTGTATATTTAACATATACATGTGTATATGTTTTATAAATTAGTATATAAGTATATCTATACATATTGTAATGTATATATAATGTAGTATATTTTATAAGTAGTAGTATATATACATTGAATGGTGCGTATACACGTGTATATATCTTCTATAGAAGTGTATATTTAATGTATACATGTGTATATGTTTTATAAGTTAGTATATAAGTATATCTATACATATTGTAATGTATATATAATGTAGTATATTTTATAAGTAGTAGTATATATACATTGAATGGTGCGTATACACGTGTATATATCTTCTATAGAAGTGTATATTTAATGTATACATGTGTATATGTTTTATAAGTTAGTATATAAGTATATCTATACATATTGTAATATATATATAATGTAGTATATTGCATTTAAAGTATTATATATACATAGAATAGAGTGTATATATGTGAATGGATATTCTATAGACGTGTATGTTTAACGTATACATGTATATATATTTTATTTAAAGTAGTACATATATATTGAATGGTGCATATATATGTGTATATATCTTCTAAAGTAGTATATATTTAACGTATACATGTGTATATGCTTTATAAATTAGTGTATATATATATTGTAGTGTATATATATATATATTATACTATTATAGCATATGTTTTATTTAAAGTAGTACGTATAGTCATATATAATTATATATTGAATGGTACGTATATATGTGTAATTGTTTATACTTTATATATTTTTTTAAAAATATATATTGTATATTGGAGTGTATATAGTGTATATTGGAGTGTATATATAGTGTATATTTGATTTTTTACACGGGTTTGACCGGTTTTTAACCGGGTTTGACCAATTTTTAGCGGTTTTGACCTGATTGGGTTAAGTGGGCCGGTTACGGGTGGGTTTTAATTTTTTTACTGTACGGCCCGGCCCGGCTAAGGCCAAACCCGGCCCGTAACCGGCCCGTAACCCGGTAAGAGTGAGAGGGCCGGTTCCGGGTTGACCCGGCCCGGCCCGTTAGTCCTAATCAAAGCATAGATGAATCAAACTTTTAACGAATGACATAAATGAGTCATTTTTGACAGTTCGATGACATTTGAGATTATTCACTAGTTTTAAAATTGAAAGAATGCGTAAATAAACACTTAAATTTGGTTTCAACGGTCAAGTGAACACTTTAAATTTTTTAAATATGTACATCTAGACACCTTAATTTGCTCCATTATAAGCTGGCGATTATACCCCTATAGTTTTAAAATGACACACACATAAACAAACGATAGAACTTGGTCTTAGCTATCAAATAAACACTCGAACTTTGAATATATATATATAGATACGTCAACACGCCTCGACTGTACCAGTTGAACACACTAATTTACAAATTGATCATTTAGACAACACGTCAGCGTCGGAACCTTATCTTTGGGCAAGGGTCTATTGTGTGCAACCTCATCTTGCATTGCTACAGACGTTTTCACAACTCAAACCTGTGAGCTCCTAGTCACGTAGCAACGAATTTACCAGTTACACCAAGTCTATTGTGAAGTTCAAAGTCAAAACTATTTATAAATGTAGAAAGGTGTTCTTTTGTAACAGACTAAAAAGTAAACATTGCCACGCGCTACCCTCATAATGGGCCCTGCAACGCGCGATCCGGATTAGTCGGAGCTCCAATGCGGGCACCGGACACCGGGTGGGAAACCCCAAAAACAAAAAGTAAACAGTGTCACATAGTACTCACTGTCTTTTTGCATTAACCAAAGTGATAAACTCTGTGTTTTTCATTCAATAAGCGTAACATAATCAAATAAATACATGCTCATATGTCACTCCTTAAGGTATGTATATATATGCCTTAAAGAGTGATCTTCTGCAACTTAATTCAGATGAAGAAACATCATATTTAACCAATCAACCAGGCACGAAAAACTGTCAGACGGTTACACAACATAGTAAATATCGCGGAAACAGTGATGTTTTTAGATCTTTGAGGCGAAGCTGATGCCCTCCTCTGCCAACTGATCCAAGGTAGCAGCTGGTTGAACTTTTGCAACTTTAGCAATTGCCTTGTTCTCTTCAGGTGTTCCACTCTCGAGGAATGCACCAACGATCTTTCCATCTTTGATCCAGTATTGTCCGAACTTGTGAGTTGCAGAGCTGGGATCAGAGTCCCCAAAGAGCACTGTTTCGCCCACATTATCACCATAGAATTGCCAAGACAAATCGAAGGCACGGGAGTAGAAGTATGGAAGGTAGTCATATTCGTCAACGGACTTCCCTTGCTCGCTGGCAAATATTGCCTGCACCAGCAACAATGTAGGAATTAATATTTTTTACTTCATCGATAAATAATGGGAAGTTTAGGATTCAAACTGCATTTCACGAGATCACTGAAAGAGTAGAGAGCTGTTCTAACTCATGCAGCGATAACAAATATACAGAAGCAAGGACATAAACAACCAGTAGGCACGTAGAATGGAGAGAGTATTTCAGTATTTGAACGCCCTAATCTACGTGTGTACTGTGTTTCAACTATCCAGTTTATATCATGACTCATTTAGAGCAGAATCATAGGTGATCAGTGATGAATAATGTATTATAAGGAGGACGACAATATAACTCGGGACAGCATCAGTGAGCTGTCACGTACCTTGACAGCCTGCTCAGCAGATTTGCGAGAATGATCAACATGCTCAACTCTTCTAATATCATTGTACATTTTCATTGGGAAGGTGGCAACATCACCTACAGCGTACACATCAGGTACACTTGTTTTGAAGAAGGCATCGGTCTGCAAATAGAAGCCAAGGCGTAAGTATTGCAATTCAGTAAGTTTGAATGGAACATGACACAATGTGTCGTAATTAAGATAGAAAGTAGAAACAAGAAACAGACAGCTTATTGCTCGACAAGAACACACAGGTTTGGTTTGAGAAGAAAAAATATTTGTTTCCTTGTCAGCAGCAAGTTCAAGGATTTCTACTATTTGATACAATTTCTAAATGTATTATTATTTCATTTCTTTGTATTGCGCAAAGTAAAATCCATCGATCTGTTCTTTCAAATCATCTCAGCAGCTCTCATCTACTTTTGAAGCTTATACTGAACTATTAAATTTTTTCTGGTACATTATACTGGACTATTTTAAGGTTTGACCGTGAAAATGACAAAATCATCTACTTTAGTGCACCGGGCTGCCCTTTTTTTTACCGTGAAAATGACAAAATCATCGAAAAGCACGCAAATCAGAACTTATTAAAGGATGAGTACTGAGCAGTGAGCACACACCTTAATTCCTCCCTTGTCCTCTTCAACTTGCCCTTTGAATAGAGTCGTGAGTGGTCTTGCTCCAACTCCTACGACTACTATGTCAGCATCCAGTACTCTGCCATCTTTAAGTTGGACGGACTTCACCTGCAAATTGGAAACAAGAATGCTGTGAGGTAATGCTCTAAAAGCTCAACAAGATTTCTCAAAATGGTGCAGTCTTGAGAAAAACCTCTCCATTTGGATGCGTATCAAACCCAACAGCCACTGTACCCTTGATGATATTGACTCCCTTGTTCTTATAATAACCTTCATAGAATGCAGCTATGCTCTCTGTGAAAAGCCGAGGCACTGCAAAAAGCAAGAGGATTACAGTAAGATTAGAATACGATTAAGCAGGAGAATATATTCTCCATAACTGACTACTATCAAAAAGTTTTTAACGTTTCATGGTATGCATGCAGCGTGGGAACTAGAAGAAATTTACTTACTGCACCAGGGTTCCGGGTAAACCATATTGACTTCAATGTTGTTTAGTCTCAGTACAGCACTAAGCTCAAGACCAATGTACCCTCCCCCAACAATTACAGCCTTCCCATTTTTCTTAGCTTTTAATGCTTCCACAAGCTGATCAGCGTCATCAATTTCTCTCAAGTAGAAGATGTTCTTGGAATCAGCACCTTTTACTCCAAAATCTGACAATTTCAGAACCTGAACATAAACAGAACAATAAGTTCATGTAACGACAAGAGTAATATATACGACACAGCCACATTTCCAAGAGACTCACAGTGGATCCAGTTGCAATAAGAAGTGTCTGATATTTAAAAGATTCCCCAGCTGCACTAACAAGAGTTTTTGAAGCAAGATCTGCTTTCACTATTTCGGTACTCAGGATCAACGATATGCCTGCAAAACGAGACCATATGGTTCAAAAGAGATGTAATCTGGAATTTATAAGAGATGTGTTTTTAACCAGATTTATCACCATTATGTAAAGTTGACAGAAGTCATGCACGACCATACGTCTGCAAATAATGCATAAACACAGAGAAATTATTACCTTTCTCTGCATACCACTCAGGAAGCAATCTCTCTCCACCACTTCCAACGCACACATGAAACCCTGGGAGTCTAGCAGCTCCTGGTAGATAAAGGTAAATCTAAGATGTTAGGATAAAGGAATTTCTAATACAAGGTTACATTAAGAATATATATGTCCAGCTGACGTTAAGAATATATATATGTCCAGCTGCTTTTTGGAATAGCTTTTTATGACAAGTTACATGAGATGACATTCTGTATAATCAATCATGCTCAAATTTTTCTTTCTATCATCTTCTTTGCCGTAAGGAGAATAATCATTCTACAAGAAAAAAGCGAGCGGCCAGGACTTTACTCTGGAGAAAGATGATATGCATTTTCTGCAGTCCTATCTAATACAAACTTTTGTTCAAGTCCATACCACCACAGACTTAAGTCATATCCAAGGAAAGAGAAACTTGCCTTCAGGAAAAAGGTATGCCTTGCTAAGTGCCGGACGTTCATAAGGAGCCACCTGAGGTGAAAAAACATTTTTTAGAAATCAGATCAAATATAACACTATTTTACTGAAAGAAGGAAAGATTGTTAGACAAGTTAATGAGAAATAGAGATAAAGTGTAGATAGTAGCAAAGAAAAACATCTAGCACATTATGGGATAAGAGAGGTGTGATCAGAAACTCCAAAAGCAAAGAAGGAACAAATTCTTAAGCAGATGGTAGAGGATTAAGAGATTTTTTCTTTCTAAATTGACAAACATATGTCAAAGGGACATTTACAATTTTTTATATTAGCTATGAGACAGTGAATGAATGCTTTTAAGCAATTTACAAGCATAACCTGATGAAATATTAGCTCATAGCACCAAACATAACAGAATTTAGAGATTCTTGTAGATAAAAACTAATTGGAATACTAAGGTAAATCTAGTGACATATAATACATGATATTAAGAGAAGACAAAATGAATGCTCCCTTCTCCAGAATTAAGTCCACGCAGGCAGCAAACAACTGTGATTTACAATTGAAATTAGTGAAGGCAAGAAAGAAATTAAAAATACTTACCGCCTCTTTGGAAATAATAGCCAGTTCCCCAGGCTTAACTCCTTGTTTCGCGAATTCTCTAGCGGCATATCCCTGCAAATACACCCAAACTTGTTCATGTCATTTACAACTATTCAATAACAGCAAGATTTGTTCCAAAAAGAGCTCAGACAAAACTAGAGAATTTTGAGGAAGTTGTTATAATCCTTTTCTTTTCAAAGAATCCGGAACATTTGTTATCCCAAAGAAGAAGCTAACTGCCTAAATGCTTCACAGTGAATGACAAATAACGAAACTTAAATGCCATTTCCACTATTATAATATAAGATTTACAGTTATAGTATCCAATCAATCAAATATATCTACAGTTTCTATGCCAACGGACAAAATAGAGGAGCTTTAACTCATCAAAAAACGTTTGATTTTGTGTCAACTAGTTATAACCATCCAAAGTAAATAGAAATAATTATGCCATGATCGCTTGCTCCCAGTATCTCCATAAGACAACTAGTATGTTCTACATTTCAAATCACTAGCATCACATACCATCAAATCCCAGTTTCCGAAATACCACATCAGCCTACCACCACTAATCCTAGGTTTTCAAGGGGCGCTAGGCATCGGAATTCATAAAGTTCCTTTTTTTTCAATCACCAGGTTTCGCTCATCAAGTTGTTGTTTGATCTACCGTTGTTAGAACACCAGAATATTCACCTTTTGGGGGGTTAACACCTTAGTATCATGCCTCCAAGTCCATTTTGAAGCAAGTCAATTTCAACAACAAACCAAAACAATCAAGGAGATAAGCTTACCTACAACAACATTCTAGCTCACACTCCAAAATCTAACAACTGACCATTAAAAGGGCAGCCCGGTGCATTAAAGCTACCGCTATGTGCGGTGTCCGGGGAAGGGCCCACCACAAGGGTGTATTATACGCAGTCTTACCTTGCATTTCTGTCAAAGGCTATTTCCAAGGCTTGAACCCGTGACCTCTTGGTCACATGGAGGCAACTTTACCAGTTACTCCAAGGCTCCCCTTCAACTGACCATTGAAAAATATAAAAAAAACACATTCACACACATCATGCGGACATCCTTTTGTAGCAAATTCATGTTAAAAGAATTGTAGATAAGTAGAATAGAACCCTAGACCTCTTCTAGCTAAAACCTATACTAAACCAGCTCGACAAGGCTAAACTTTTGTAAATGTTTTCTATAGAAATAAATATTAAGCACACTCTTCCTTTGAGAATATTATGCTACATACGTTACTATTCCAAATACGGAATCCGCCTCTGTAACTATCCTAGTCGCGGTCGACAGAATTACCTAGAATCTGCCGTTGGTGGGAGCTGACAGGTATTACGTGGAATAAACCAACGAGACAAGGCTAAACTTTTTGTAAATGTTTGCAAATAAATATTAAGTACACACTTCTTTTTTTAATATTATGCTTCATAAGTTACTATTCCAAATCCTGGATCCGCCTCTGTTACTATCCTAGTTTCGGTCGACAGAGTTACCTGACACCTGTTGCTGTTGGGAGCTGACAGGTATCACGTGGAATAAACCAACTAGACAAGGCTAAACCTTTTGTAAATGTTTGCTAATAAATATTAAGTACACACTTCTTTTTTTAATATTATGCTTCATACGTTACTATTACAAATCCTGGATCCGCCACTGTTACTATCCTAGTTTCGGTCGACAGAGTTACCTGAACCTGTTGCTGTTGGGAGCTGACAGGTATCACGTGGAATAAACCAACTCGACAAGGCTAAACTCTTTGTACATGTTTGCTAATAAATATGAAGTACACTCTTCCTTTGTGAATATTATGCAACATACGTTACTGTTCCAAATCCCGGATCCGCCTCTATGACTATCCTAGTCTCGGTCGACATAATTACCTAGCATCTGTGGCTGGTGGGAGCTGACAGGTATACGTCCAAAAAGTCATTTCACTATGCTAACTTTCAGATCTAGCACATCAATAATCTCACCATATAAATCATCACAAAATAGTCCACAAAACTATAATTGTAATTCCAAACTTAAAATCAAACACGTAATCTCAAAAAATTAATCGATAATAAAAAGAACTTAATTGACTCAATTAACGAACAATCGATCAACAAAATACTCACAGCAGCAACACCGCCACCAACAATCACATATTTGAATGATTTCTCCGCCATTGATGAATTGTTTGAGCTTTGTTAAAGGAAAAAAATGAAAAGTTTTGTGAAGGAAAATGATGAATGTGGACTGATATTTATACTTGATACAGTTTCATTTGGTGATTTGTGATTGGTTGAAACGAGGAACATTGTGGAAGTCAATAACAAACGTACACGTGGCACATGATGTACCGTTCGATTTGATGACTATAGAAGATCAAGTCAAATTAAGAATATGACGTTATAGTATACATTGACGTTATAAAAAATATTTATGAGACGTTATAGTATACATTGACGTTATAAAAAATATTTATGAATTGGTCATAAATAATTAGAAATAAATCAAATACGTAGATTACATAATTAATTAAAAATAAAAAGAACTAAATTGACTCAATTAATAATGAATCAATCGACGAGATACTCACCGCAGAAACACCGCCACCAAGGATAACGTACTTGAATGATTTCTCCGCCATTGTAAATCGACGATTAAATTTTGAGTTTTTTTTGTTGAAGATGAAAATTATTTAATGTGAAAAAAAAAATTATATGAAGTTTTGTTTGAGGAAACTGATGAATTAAAGTTATATACTTATAATGCATAATGTATATATTTGTGTAAGTCATCATGAACGTACACGTGGCATGTTGTGTAACGTTTGATTTATTGAACTTTGTCATTGCCACGATAGTTGGATAAAAGAAAAGGAAATGTACACAAAAATAGTAAATACTTTATTTATGGATGTAAAATTAAAGAACACATTTAATATAATTCAATACAAATAAAATGTGATAAATGAATCGATTAGCATAAAGTTGGATCTTATCTATTTTTAATTAATGCTCAAATTTTTAATCATTATTTTTCACACTTCGAGAATAAAATGATAAAAGTCTATCCAAAAGTGTTTTTATTACAATAACCATATACAATGTAATTTCATAAATGAAATATGAGAAGAAGATAAGATATATGTAGATGTTAACTATTTTTAAAAATAATAATATTACTTTATTTATTGTGTACAATTAAAGAAAACTTTTGATATAAATTAATACAAGATATTATGAGCACAAACCAATAAGTTAAATATTTTTCAAATAAAATGTGATAAATGAATTAACTTTAAAGTTGGCTCTTATCTATTTGTAATGCTCGAGAATAATAAATTATTAAATTCTATTCAAAAAGTGTTTTTACAATAATAACATATTTGATATAATCTCATAAGTAAAGTTTAAAAAGAATAAATTATACGTAAACGATAAATCTTAATCTTAATTTTATATGATAAAAAAAAATTATTTTCGATAGAGAATTCGAAATTATTGTTCTAGAAATTAGTAATAAAGTGAACAAGTGGGAATTATTTCTTTATTTTGTTTTTTTGAAGTGATAATTTAATTTATGAGAAGTGCTCTTTTCTTTTTTTTTTTTAATGACTTTTTAGTACATTTATTTTCAATTAAATAAGGTTTGACACTTGTCTTTTTAAGAATTTTGTGGAAAAGTCATAATCATTGATGTCATTGCCTAGACAATAGAATTGTACCATAAAGCTAATAGTCCAAGAATGAAGGATATTTTATTTTATTTTTAATTTTGGTAAAGAAAGTGGGAAAGGCATCTTGGTCAAATATCAACTAATAATATATTATTAAAACTAAATTAATAAATTAAACCATTTTTCATATAAAACCCCTCAAAACCACTTTTGCAAAATTATTAAAATAAAATAAAAAAATCTCAAGTTTTGAGCATTGAGAAAGAATTTTCTTTTTTTTTTAACGTCTGAAGTTAGATTGATGATTGATAAAGTCGAAAATTACTATTTTTAGCTGATGCAGTAACAAGGTCGATTCGATAGCTAAAAAGTTTGATCGTTTTGTTGAATAAAGCAAATTAACGTAGCAATCGAGTACGGATGTAGATAAAAGTTATTGTTTTATATAAATCATATATTATATCGTTGATCCGTAGATCCTCGCTTAATCGGGAACCTGATGAGTTGAATCCGATGTATCCATCATAGACCAATAATATTCACGACTCATTTGACAATATTTTCTTTTTAATGAATCTTATATAATGCACTTTTAATAAAGTCGAATCAGTGAATTAGTATTACATTAAAAATTTAGTAAAAATAAAGGGAAAAGCTACTCTAAAGTGTGAATGGTATAAATGATGAGATACCCAACGACCAAATCCTTCTTTGATGGCTGACCTAAGAACAAGAAAGGTCAAAACAAAATTTTGACCAGAAAGTTTCCAGAAGAATATAAAATATAAATATTTTTATGAGTAAAAGCATCCAGCACTTCGCTCGAACTATGATCAAAGTTGCTACGACACACTCCAACTTCACAAGAATTTTATTACTCCTAAACTTAATTTTAGCGTATTTTTATTACCCTTTGTTGCTGACATGACACCTTTTGTCAATCATTTTAGCTGACGTGATACCTTTAAAATAGACTCATTTTATGTAATAAAAGTGTCGCATCAGCACAAAAGCATAACAAGAATACGCTAAAATTTGACCATGAAATTTCCAGAAAAATATAAAATATAATTTTTTTATGAGTAAAGCATCCAGTACCCTCTCGAACTATGACCAAAGTTGTTACGACACACTCCTAACTCTACGAGCGTCTTATCACTCCCTGAACTTAATTTTAGCGTATTCTTGTCACCCTTTTGTGTTGATATGACATATTTTGTCAACTATTTAAGCTGACGCGGGACCCATTTTATGAAATAAAGATGTCACATCAGCACAAAAGGATAATAAAAATACGCTAAAATTGAGAGGGGTAATAAAATCCCTGTGAAGTTGAAATGTGTCGTAGCAACTTTTATCATAGTTCGAAGGATACTGGATGCTTATCTCATTTTCTATCATATAATATAAGCATAATATTAATCCCGGATAGCTAATTCCGAACAATGAAATTCAACCAACAACAACAGCAGTCCCAGTGTATTCCCACAAAGTGAGGTCTGGGAGGGTAAAATGTACGCAGTCCATACCGCTACCTCCGAAGAAGTAGAGAGGTGGTTTCATATAATGAGATTCAACCAAGAGAGAGAATATTGTATAAAGACCTAACATACTCGATGGTTTCATATAATGAGATTCAACCAAGAGAGAGAATATTGTATAAAGACCTAACATACTCGAAATTTTTTAAGTGTGTACACAAAAACTTCCATTGAATGCAATGCTCAATGCTCTAGCAATAACTAGACCTTACCGAGAGCTAAGTTGCTCGGACTCTCCGAAAATGTGGCCTCACCTGTGTCGGATCCTTAAAAAATGCACTAGTTTTGAAGAATCCGACGCACACCTCATGACATTTCTGAAGAGTCGGACAACATAGTCCAAGCGTATTATGCCTTGACTCGCGCTTTATATTGCTTTATCTCCTTAATTATTCCATCAGCAAGCATGTCGACATCGTTGTTCTTCCCAAAAAACTTGACAAAATCCATCTTAGGATCCATAAGATACCTGCATATTGTATCAACAAACTCATCAAATTCACATGCCATACTAACATTCACGTCCGAACCAGTGGCGGAGCCAAAAAAAGTTAATGAGGGTTCGAAAGTGCACACACGAACTAGCCGAAGGGGGTTTAACATATACAATATATGCGTAAAAAAAAATTTAAACCATGTATATATAATGTAATTTTTCGCCGAACGGGGTTCGAATGAACCCCTGGATATATGCTAGATCCACCACTGGTCTGAACCCTTTTAAGAGATGTCATAAGATTTCAAGTTTTAAAAGGCATAAACAACCTCAAAGAATCACTTTAGGCTGGAAATTCCCAGCAAATTACAATATGGATCATAACACTTTTGCAAGAAACCTTAAATATGCGAAATGCCTCGAGCATTTACGCATGGTTTGGTTGAAATTTGAAAAAAATGAGCAATTGAAAGAGCATTTGGATTTGTTGGTGTTTGCGAATGGAGAAAAAGTTAAAAACTTTCGTGAGTAACAACTCGAAATGCTCCTAAAACTAATTATCAAGCTTCAAAATCTTCAGTTTGAAATTCAAATAATGGACCAAATTGATAATCAAACACCTACTTGAAATTATCTTCAAATATTATTTCAAATATTAGAGTACTTACTCTAATGTGTAAGTATAAACGCTCCCAGGCACGAATCCCTATGACAGTCACTTTCCAAGCCTAAAGTCAGTTTGTGACACCCCAACTTAGGAGAAGGAGTCCAACATCAATAGAAACACAGGAGGGATGCTGGGTATATAAGTAAGTAAGCCTTACTCCCTAGTGACGTGTTTTAAAGTCGTGAGGGCCTGGGCCCAGAACGGACAATATCACTGGTGGGTTGAGGAGTTCAGGGGTATCTTGGGCCTTGATGATTCGAGATGCTCGTCGCGGCCAGGGCCCCGGCTCGGGTCGTGACACAGTTCCTGTCCATTGCTTAGATGGTCTTTCCGGCAGCCATGGCCAGAAAAGGGGACAACGAGGAGAACATCACTTTCTACAGCGCAAGTTTCAAGGCATATGACATATCTAGATGCCAAGCTGGTGGTGCAGATACATGGTATGAATGGGTGGAACGTCGCATGTATTTAATGAGAGAAAATTAGCTCAAAAATTTTAAAGTGGTTAGTGAACGTATTCATTAAAGCATCCAAAGTACAGGGGAATGTCATTAAGAAGTGGAGGCTTGCAGAGGCAATAGATGGACAACGGAAAATACAAGATCAGCACAGATACAGATCCAGGATGATAGCATCAAAATAAGCGGAGGTGCAGCTACGTCGGAAAAGGACCTATTGAGCAGATATTTAGTAGGCAAATTCCAGATTTCAACACAAGAGTCGGTCACCCTAAACGACATCAGAAGATGGGCAAGCAGTACATGGAAGACGATCTTTGGAATAAATGTCTTTGCGATGAACGATGGTCACTTCCTCTTCGAAATGCCTTCAAAGAAAGAAGCAAAACATGTACTGTCGGGAGAATGGATCTGGAAGAAGAGAAAGATCCCCTTGGAATGGTGGAAACCCTCAACAGGATGTTGGCCGGCAGAGATCAAGAGGGATTGGGTGCGGATCCGACTTCTACAACTCCCGCTAAATCTGTGGTCAGAGAAGATCTTCAAAATAGCCAGCTACCATTGTGGTGGTTTTATTGAAACAGAAGAGGAGACTACTCTCAAGAACCACCTACACTGTGCTCACATCAAGGTCTGGGTAGATGGAAGGAAAGTTTCGAGAGAGATTAGCCCACAAACAGTGGAAACGTCTACACAATTCCGATATGGGTCAAAGATCCGGTCACCGTTAGGGCAGAAGTGGAAATGAGAGAGGTAACACTCGTTTGAATGGAACATGACACAATGTGTTGTAATTAAGATAGAAAGTAGAAACAAGAAACAGACAGCCCTAGCTCAACAAGAACACACAGGTTTGGTTTGAGAACTTCTCATCAAGTTACAATATGGATCACAATACTTTTGCAAGAAACCTTCTATATGCTAAAAGCCTCGAGCATTTGGGCATGATTTGATTGAAATTTGAAAAAAATGAGTAATTGAAAGAGCATTTGGATTTGTTGGTGTTTGCGAATGGGGAAAAAGTTAAAACTTTTGTGAGTAACAACTTGAACTGATCCTAAAACTAATTATCAAGCTTCAAAATCTTTAGTTTGAAGTTCAAATAATGGACCAAATTGATGATAATCAAACACTTACTTGAAATTGCCTTCAAATATTCTTTCAAATATAAATCATAGTCATGGCCAAACGGTGATATATATGTCCATCAATGTAGCATCTAAGTGGGTACAGAGAAGAAGTCATCTGCGAGTAACCAGTAATACAAACTACTCCCTCCAGTCCATAGTAAATTATGTTTTTAGATTTGCACTTATTTAGTCCAAAATAGTCAACTTTTAGATGCTCAAGAAACCATAGTAAATAGGTACTACTATCTAATTAACGGTAATTTAGTGAAAACACCTCTTACTTCGAAGGGGCTAGTGGATTTCTTAAAGGGTGTGTCCAACCTAAAAACACCACATAATATGAAAGGGAGCGAGCAGCTTGACAAGAGTGCTTAAATTACGTCTCCCAGTTAGTTGTTTGGACTATGAAGTACTTGATTCCTAGATGGAGTATCTTTGTATTTAATATCTATGTTGTTCGGACTCTTCAAAAATATCAACGGGTGCATATCGGATTCTCCAAAAGTGGTGTATTTTTGGAGAATCCGACATGGGTGCGGCATCAAAAGTGAAAAGTCCGCACAACTTAGTTTAGTATAAAATGAATTTCATCATTAAATATAAGTTTATGGTAAATCATGTTCTAATCATTTATGCAAACAGCAAGAATTAGTTTAGTTAATCAAAAACCAAACCCATATCTTCTCCCAACAAGCCATTAGCACACAATCTCCCAACAAAAAGCTAACACCTCTTTGAGCTCCCTCCCAGCTACCACTTCCAACTTCAACGATATTTCCACTCCCATTCCACACATCAGTATATATCCAACTCTACAAGACTCCACTCACACACATAGGTCCTAATGCAGGCATATTTTTTTTAATCGAAAATGATTACCAAGAATGCAGACGGACTTTTGAAGTGATCAAACGGAAACAGAGGGGCTACAACCACTATATAAGTAGTGCTTTAAAAATAGAAGATACGAAAAGGAAGTATATATCCAACTCTACAAGACTTTGTTCACGCACATAGGTCCTAATGCAGGCATTTTTTTTTTAATCGAAAATGATTACCAAGAATGCAGGCGGACTTTTGAAGTGATCAAACGGAAACAGAGGGGATACAACCACTATATAAGTAGTGCTTTCCAAATAGAAGATACGAAAAGGAAGTATATATCCAACTCTACAAGACTTTGTTCACGCACATAGGTCCTAATGCAGGCATTTTTTTTTAATCGAAAATGATTACCAAGAATGCAGGCGGACTTTTGAAGTGATCAAAAGGAAACTGAGGGGATACAACCACTATATAAGTAGTGCTTTCCAGATAGAAGATACATAAAGAAAAAATATAAAGAAAACGGTTACCACTGTAATAAATTTATTTTTCTTATGCGTACTGTTAATGTATTACCAGTATACTTGTATAAATAAATTTGAATAACGCCCGCATTAATATGCAAACCACATCATCTAAAGGTTTAAAGTGTTTAAATTTAAAAGACTACGTATGCAGGATATCGGATCATTTTGCAAAAAAATCAAAGGAGTGCAGTTTGTAGACATTGAAAATAAAGAAGCAATCAAAACTGACACGTGCAATCATACTAGGATAAGAAGGATCAAGTAACACATACATGACTATTGAGTGATCAACAAGGTAATCTGAGCCTTCTTCTTCTGTCTTCATATAGTAAACCCGATAAGCACGTGCTGTTTTCTTTATCTCTTCGGGGCTACCAGTGAGGCCAATCAAGTTTGGGTGGAACTCTAAACATTGAGTGCAAGTTGTCAGTTACAACATTACAAGTATATCTAATAATGCACAATATATAATCAGTTCAATCTGAAACACACCTTTAACATATTCGCCTACTTGTTCAACCGTATCTCTTTCAGGATCAACCGAGATAAATACGGGTACTATTTGGATTCCAGACTTCTCCTCTGCATATGGAATATATTACAAATTAGAAGATGAATACATCCCTGTATGCTTAAATTTAAAGGAAAAAGACATCATGACAGCTAAAGATTAGAGCTTATGGGCTTCTCTCTCACAACAAAAAATTTTAACCATACAGTCAACTGCCTTATTGT
This sequence comes from Capsicum baccatum var. pendulum, assembly GCA_030864225.1. Lineage (NCBI taxonomy): Eukaryota > Viridiplantae > Streptophyta > Magnoliopsida > Solanales > Solanaceae > Capsicum > Capsicum baccatum. The sequence goes on from CM061558.1 coordinate 278,893,882, forward strand.
AGTCCGCTACGATTATCTAACCAGTTTGAAACAGTTTCATGTTTAAACCAGTTTGAACATTTTCATGCACAACATGGAGTAACAACTGAAGCAACATTTGAGTTTATGCACTTCATGCTCTTAGTTCACATGATACTTAATATTGCTGAGAAGGCTTACTAATTTTATCAACTGCAGCAGCGAGTTTCTGTAGCTCCTCCGGGCATATATCTGGACAGTGAGTGAAACCAAAATACACAACTGTCCACTTGCCAAAGAAGTCTTTCTCAGTTACTGATTTTCCATTATGATCAATAAGATTAAATGGACCACCAATGGCTGCTTTTCCCACTGAAGGTCCTTCTTTCACGGAAGTTGAGGCATTGGTGATTTCTGTAACAATTAATTAACAAGCTTAATCAGCAAACTAGAATGATAGGAACTCAGAGGCAAGGCAAGAACACACTTTGTAGCCTATGATCGTACAATCTTCAAAAAAATTAGTACAACAAACTTAAGGCTTCCTGAACAAAGGAACAAAGGAGAAATATTAGTAAATACAATTGTTTGTTACTCCCTTTGTTTCAATTTGTTATTCTAGTTTTGACTTGGCATAGAGTTTAAGAAAATAAAAGAAAATTCTGAACCTTGGATCTTAAACTAAAGATATGTAGAATGTGCATAAATACCCTCTAATCTTGTAGTCTTAAATATGTCACGTGGAAAGTTAGAACCAAAGAGTTGCCAAAAGAGGAAAGAGGCATTCTTTTTGAAACGGACTAAAAAAGAAAATAGCACAAACATGTTGAAACGAAGGGAGTATTTGAAGTAAAAGATGGACTACCTAACCTGACTTTCCTCTTAAAAAACTAATACAACTCACCATAGTAATCTACCTTCAATATGCCGTTTCTTTTCCCTGTCATAATAGTAAACCAATCCAGCTCCAGTGCAAACAAGTAGAAAGAAGCTCATCCATGAAACAGGCTGCACATATCAAAATATTACTCAACAGAAATAAAAATCTTTTACACCCTACTATAAACATAAACAGAGGCGTCTCAATAAAATTAGTGGCCCAAAGCCAAAACATAAATACAAAAATAGTCAAAACATAAATACAAAAATACTCTTGATATAATATTTTTAAGAGATACATGACTTTTAGCTTCACATGTTAATGCTTATTAATAAAAGTTAAGATTATTTCTAGTTAATAAGATGTTTGTCATTTGTTTGCACTGCATAAATTTAGATATTGTTGTTAAAACTTTATTTATTAATATAAAGTTTGAGTTGTTTAGTTTAAAATTCTAAACTATTTCTTGTAAAAATGAAAACTTTTTTTCTAATTATTATTAATTAGATAATTTTTAAAAATTTATTTCATAATCTTCATTATTATTTCAAATGAAATTGAAATCACAGAGTTTATTATTAAAATTTTGAGGCCTCAAAATTTTTGGGGCCTAAAACGAAGGCTTTACTAACTTTACCATTGAGCCACCCCTGATTGCATCTGAATCCATACTACTATATTTCATTAAAAATGCAGTTATCCAAAGCAAAAGAGAGAAATGGAACTCGCAATCACACAAAAAAAGCAAAAAGTCTGCAGGGCAGTTGACAATTGAATCCGATATGTATAAACAACAACAAAAAAAAAAATCCAGTATATTCCCATAGTGGGCTGATATGCATAAACATTCCCCTTTATTTCTGTCTAGCTATTGTCATTGTCGTGGGTCCTCATGTTCATTACATCGATGTAGATTGCCTCATGAAATCGAGCGACAATCTCAATATCCAAGTAATTCAGCAAACAACAACAGCTCCAAGTATGATCAAAACATAACTTTTACCAAAACATAACACATAAAACATCGCCCAGATGCAAGTCTTAGTCTGCAGTATTCAGAACACACTACCTCCAGACTCAATATGCATACGTACATTACACACACACTCACACACTAAATTTCCATGTTTTTAGTTTGTATTAATTTTGTGCCCAGTGTAGCATATGAAAAGTGAAGGGGTGTAATTGGTAAAGATGTTGTCATGTGGAAACAGCATCTTGCATTGCAAGTGTTAGTCAACAGGTTTTCAGAACACACTACCTCCATACTCAATATGCATACATACATTAAACACACACACACACACACACTAAATTTCCATGTTTTTAGTTTGTACTAATTTTGTGCCCAGAGTAGCATATGCAATGGCGGAGCCACCATTGCTCCATGAACCCCCTTCGTGAGAAAATTATATTGGTTTTATACTATTGTTACATGGTTAAAAATATTTTTTATGCTATATAGTAGATAATGAACCCCCGCAATGAAAATCCCGACTCCGCCACTGAGCATATTGAATAGCGAAGGGGCTTCGGAATTGGTAAAGTTGTTGACATGTAAAAACAACAACTTGCATAAATGCATGGTTAGCCTGCATACAGTAGACCCATTGTGGTTCATCCATTCCCAGACCCGTGCATAGCAGAAGCTTAGTGCACTATATGAGTAGTGGGTGCATTATATGTTTGTAAATAAAGCAAGTATAACTTACACTACCCCGAATAGACTTTCCCTGTGAACCACCAGAGCTGGAGCTGTTTCCAGAATTTGATTGATTAGTAGGAGTTGAGGTACAGAGAAACCTGTAAGAAATCAATCCATTTTCCATTCGATCCAAACGCAGAGCCTGTAATCCAAGAAATAGAGAAATTTTTTTAGATACATGAAAAAGAAACCGTACTATTCAAAGATAACAAAAAAAAGATGATTTTATTAAACCGATATTAGAAAGAAAAGAAATTTGAATACTTAAGATTAGAATAAAGGAAGACTAACCAATGGAGAACGGGGTAAAGATTTGTTGGCGGTGGAAGTATTTGAAAGGGAATGGATGCGATGAAAGAAAGGGTTGGTTGAACGGCATTGCTGGGAAGAAAGGGAGTGATAGAGATAGCGAATTTGTTGGTTTCTTGTTGTTGTTGTTATTGCTTTCGCCATTCCTCTGTTGTACAATCGCACGCTGAAAGTTTTGCTGAAAACTGCACAGAGCTCAAACGCCCTACCAAAAGAAGAAACAAGTGGCTTTATTTTGGTTTTATCGTTCTTCAAGTGATCATTTAATTTATGAGAAGTGCTCAATTCAATGAGGTTTGACACTTATTTTTTAAGAATTTTGTGGCAAATTCATACAACCAATTTCCTGAAATTTTGATAAAAGTAGCAGCTTCGGTGAAGAAAAATTCAACACAAACTTCCTCTATAAATTTACATCTCATTGGACACAAAGTCTACATTCTCTCCTTCACATTCTCCACTCTCCTCACAAAAAAATAAAATAAAATAAAATAAACATGACAAAAAAAAAATATATTAATTTTTGGCTTAATTAGAGAAGATGGCTTTCTCCAAATTTAGTAATTATTTCTCTCTTTTTTTGGTTTTACTACCAATGTTAGCTGCAGAAAAGGATAATCTTCCTCCTATGTTCGCTTCCAACTTTGGTATACATATCTCTTCTTCCAGCTGCTTTATCTTTTCACATTTTTTAATGTTAATTCATTTTTATACTGTTAAGTAGTACAATTTAACTCATTATATCGAGTTATTACTCTATTTTTTGATGAAGAGTTACCTATTGTAAATCAACTCACTACTACACTCAGTTAGAAGATCACCACAAAAACCTAACAGGACTAAAGTCCTTCAATCCTTACCTACTATACTCACTAAGTTAGAAGATCGGACAAATGTTGGAGCCAATATTTCCATTACGGGTGTCAAAATTGAACAAGTAAACAAATGAAGAAGCGCCACGGGGTGGGGGGTGGGGGGGAAGGTCAACATCTACTATATATACATAAACAAAATTATTTTAACCATGTATAAACAATGTAATGTAATTTTCCACAGGAGGTCTTGAACCAATACCTGCTTTACTCACTAAGTTAGAAGATTGCCATTATATAACTTACATCAGAACCTAATCAAGACATAAAGATAGGCCTCAATGATTGCAAAATCATGCTGCTTGCATCATCTAAACTAATCTACCCCACCTTACAAGTTTAAAAAAGAGTTTTCCAATTAAAGAGTCCTTCTAAATTCACTTTGATTTTAAATATCATTTCGTCAATTATCACATTAGTTGGTTATTGTTATTTCTATTGATCTTTTTTTGAATGCTAAGTTATGTTTTCCATGTCCTCTTTACTTTTGTATTTTTCTTTTAGCTGCTCCGATATTAGTTACTCAAGCCTCTCTACCTCCTCGACACAGGGATAAGGTCTACATACACTTTATCCTCCCCAGACCCCACTTTCAGGACTACACTAAGTTCCTTTTTGTTGCATAGGTCGAGCCCAAACCATTGTACTTTAATCCTCGCTAGCACTACCTCTTCACCGCAATCAATTTCAAACTTATTATAAATACATTTTTTTAAGCTGCTCTGATGTTCATTACTCGAGCCTCACTACCTCCTCGAGGTATTGATAACGTGTGCATACACTCTACCCCCCAGACCCCACTTTCGCGACTACATTGAGTTTCTTTTTGTTGCATAGGTAACCGAAAACCCGAACCATTGTACTTTAATCCTTGCAAGCACTACCTCTTCACCTCAATCAATTTCAAACTTATTATAAGCACATATTTTTTTACTTTGCAGCTAAAAATGCAAATTAAACAGCAAAATATTCACGAACAGTTAATAGAAATTGAATCCTTGCAACCACTACCTCTTCACCTCAATCAATTTCAAACTTATTATAAACACATATTTTTTTACTTTGCAGCTAAAAATGCAAATTAAACAGTAAAATATTCACAAACAGTTAATAGAAATTGAATCCTTGCAAGCACTACCTCTTCACCTCAATAAATTTCAAACTTATTATAAACACATATTTTTTACTTTGCAGCTAAAAATGCAAATTAAACAACAAAATATTCACAAACAGCTAATAGAAATTGAATCCTAAGAATCTCCAATTCCAAAATTCACATTTCACCAAATCAAAAGAAAAAAAAAAGTAGTAGTAATTAGGGTTTAAGAGGATTACAAATTAAAATTCGCCGGAGAAGGAGATCGCCGCCGCGAGAAATTGGGAGAAAAGAGCGCAAAGTTTTACAGTCCGGTGGACTACGGTGGCGACTGACGGAAGAACTCGGCGCGAATTTTGAAATTTAGGGCTAATTAATTGGGTCGAATGAATTGGGCCTGAAAGCTATATATGGAGCCACAAGGCCTGATCCATTATACAATTGTGCATGGATAGCCCTTTGCTATGTGTGATTTGCACAAAAGGTAATATTTTTAAAAAATAACATAAACATACACCTTAACTTAACATATTTATTTAAATGACCACTCTTACAAAGAAATGACGAAATTCTCAGCTAATTATATATCTTTGTTGAATATATCTGGAGTTAATTATATATATCGATAGACTCAAAATAAAAAAAATGTATCGAGAGCTAATTATATATCTTTACAAAGGAAAAAAAATAACATAAACATACACCTTAACTTATCATATTTATTCAAATGATCACTCTTATAAAGTAATTACAAAAAAAAATAGTTAATTATGTAACTTCTTTGGATGTACGAGAGCTAATTATGTATCTCGATAGACCCAAAATCATAAAAAAAATATCGGGAGCTAATTATATATCTTTAAAAAGAAAAAAAAATAACATAAACAGCTAATTATATATATTTACAAAGAAAAAAATAACACAAACATACACCTTAACTTAACATATTTATTCAAGTAATCACTCTAACAAAGTAATTATGAAAAATTCATCTAATTATATAACTTCGTTGGATATATCAAGAGCTAATTGTGTATCTTGATAGACTCAAAAGGAAAAAAATATATCGGGAGTTAATTATATCTTTACAAAGGAAAAAAAATAACATAAACAACTAATTATATATCTTTACAAAGGAAAAAATAACATAAACCAACACCTTAACATATATATTCAAATGATCACTCTTACAAAGTAACTACGAAAATTCAACTAATTATGTAACTTTGCTGGACGTATCAAGAGCTAATAGTATATCTCGATAGATTCAAAATCAAAAAAATTTATCGCTAGCTAATTATATATCTTTACAAAAGATCCAGCTAATTATACCTATGCGTAGTTAGGCCCAACCTAGGATCCGGCCCACTAAAACTTGACATATTTCTTCTTCAACCTGTTAACACTATTACCACTACACAATAGTATAAACAACATATATACCGCAAAAGTGAAACTATTTACATAATTTCTAATTGAGGTTTTCTCTTTCCCTTGTATCCAAAATATTGTCATACATTCGGTTGATTGTTACACATTCGCTGAATGTATGATAAATCTGATTTATCTAAAGTTAAGGGATAAGGAATCAGTAAATGTATCCCTATTCCTTAAATTACGTTATTTAATTACTTGATGTTAATTATTGTATGAGTTAAAATAGTAACTGAAATTTGAATTTCAGAAACAAAAAATCTTAAACATTACATTTAATTGTCTTCTTTTATGATTTACTTTTTTGTGTAAAAAAAAAAAAATTCTCGTACGTTTTTGTGAGAAAAAATATGAACATCCCAATATTGTTGCGTCATTCAAGTTTATGGGAGACGGAAATAAGTTTTAAAGCATACAAAAGTGATGCTATTGTTGTTTCTGAAAGTATTAACTTTGTGAAATTGGTTGCGACAATCGCGATGGAATTGGGTATTGATGACGTTCGAAAAAAAATTGAAGTAAAATACATTGTTGATGGTAATTCTTCACCAATTATCATAAGAAATAATAATGGAGTCAAGGTTTATATTGAGTTAAAGAAACAGTGTTCTGGGCTTATAAGTTTTCCGCTATGTATAACAACTTCCAACAAATCGATTAAGGATATCGAGTTTGATAGAAAAACTGGGGTTGTAATGTGTATTGAAGGTAGTGAATCTGATTCGATTGCGTTAACTGTTGTTGAAATGCAGAATCAGTATTCATTATACGTTCCAGAATTTGAAGTTAATAATTTCATTACTGATTGCAAGAACACTGAAATAAATGTGAACCAACTTTATAAGGATAAGCAAACTTTGGTATCAGTTATGGCGAAATATGCGATATCGAATGAATTTAACACCTTTACTAAACGATCTGATAAACACAGGTATGAAATAATTTATTAATTTTTATTTGTAGATGTTGTGAAGGGTGTTGTTGTGTTGTAATAGCATTTGTTAAACGAGTTTTATTATTGACTGTAATTTCTGGCTTTGTTGTTTGCATAAAAAAAAGTTACAGTTCTTATGGATAATATTCTATAATACATGCATGCGAATGTATAATAAAACTGTAACAATTTAGTTATGACTTTCTTATTTAAAGTAAACATTTTATATGTATGTGATTAAATGGACACCATATTTTAAAATGTATTTGCAGCTATGTGTTACATTGTCGTGTCAAAGATTGTAAATGGGTCCTGAAGACGTATTCGATGAATCATTCGAAAATCTTTGTGATAAAGGCATTTGTTTCGAAACATAGTTGCAGTTTGAGTGATAGAGTTCTGAATAATTTGGTTGCAACAACAGCTTTTGTCGGTGAGTTTGCTGCACCAAAGTTAATTAATTACAAAAAAATACACACACCGACGGACATAATTGAAGAGATGAAGGTCGTATACGGTGTTGATATTAACTACATGATGGCTTGGCGGGCAAAAGAAAAGGCAATTGCGATGCTTAGAGGTGGACCAGCTGATGGATATCGAAAAATGCCCCATTATATATATATGTTGAACCAGGTATATCCTGGATCATATATTCGGATGCATAAGGCATTAGATATCGAGTTTAAATACTTGTTTCTTGCCTTATATCCCATGATAAGGGGGTTCAAATTTTGTCGTCCAGTAGTAATTGTAGATGGTACACATTTAAGCGGGCCATATCAAGAACGTTTGTATAGGAGAGCACTCTTGATGGTGCAGGTATTATACTTTGAAGTATTTACATTTGGTATTTCAACATTGTGCATGCGTCCTAGCAGGTTATATGTTGCTCTAGTATGTATAATAAAAAATGAACTTGCTTAATGAGTACATAAAATACCAATATACGCCTTTTATTTTGTGTTTTTGATGTTTTCTATGAAGTAGATGCTAGTTTCTGTTTAAAGAACCTTAGAAATTTTATTTTCATTTTAAAATTGAACGAGTATAATGTAAGTAGATTTTATTTTTTGTGCTTTGTGTATGATTATCTATTCTACTCAATGGTGTATGTATGATGTTGTAAAATATTCATACTTTGTTATATATTTTACATTTAGTATATAATTCCTTAACAGTATGTTTACGATGTATGATGTACTGTTATAAGTTATTAAAATGTGTGTAGTTATATATTTTATTTGATTTCAACATAGTGATACTGGTGGGACAACATGTATGATGTCATGTATTATCTAAGTGTAAAATAATTACAGACCTGTGCAATGGTGTACAGATTTAATAGAACTGTTGTTTTTTTTTGTTTAGAATGTATTCTTCCATTAGCGTATGGTGTAGTGGACTTTGAAAATGACAATTCGTGGACTTGGTTTTTTCATCAATTTAGAGAAGCATTTGAAGAATGGCACAACATGTGTGTTATATCGGATCGTAACGAAAGTATCATTAAAGGTGTGAGCATTGTTTATCCTAATGTCCCCCATCTTGCTTGTATTTGGCATTTATGAAAAATATTTGTAAATATTTTAGAAAAGCAAAGATAGACTTAGTGACCTTTATTATTCCATGGTTAAAGCGTATAGAAAAGAAGATTTTGATTACATCATGTCAAAGGTTGGAAATGTTGATCCAAGGGTTAAGGAATATTTGGAAGAACCTGGTTATGAGAAATGGTCTCGATGTCACGCCCCTGTTAATAGAGATAGAATGATGACCTCTAATATAGCTGAATGTATTAACGGTTGTTTGGTAGAGGCTAGAGTACTTCCTATTTTAGGTTTCCTTGAATAAGTGAGGATTCTATTTGCTGCATGGAATTGTAAGAACAGTGAAATTGCATCTTATACAAACATAACGCTTGAGAGAAGATTTCAAGAAATACTAACTGATAATGGGGCTAAATCGTTGCGGATGACGGTATGTATTCTAATAGTTGAATTTACTTTTTATTTCTTATTAATTTTTGTATTATTAAATGTACAAAATTAATCATTGATGACAGGTTAAAGCAGTTGGTAATTATCTGTACTGTGTGTATGAATCAGGAAGGAGGTACATTGTTGATATTGAGCGTGGCACGTGTAGCTGTTTTCGGTATCAAATTGATGAAATTCTATGTGCACACGCAATTGCGATTTTAAAGAGTATAAATATAGATGTAAAAGAGTATGGGTGTTACTATTCAGAACTGTACTGTCCAAACACCATTGTAAAGACGTATGAACTCCCCATAATTCCTATGCCAGATATGAAATATTGGATTGTACCAGATTTTGTTGATGCAGATGAAGTCTTGCCACCCAAATACAGAAGACCTCCCGGGAGGCCAAAAAAAGGAAGACATTTGAAATCTAGTAAATCACTTACAAGTTCAAACCATTGCGGTAAATGCGGGCGTGCAGGCCACAACCGTAGGACGTGCAGTTTCTTCCCTAAAGAAAGTTGAAGATTTTAGTTTGTTTTTCTAAATGCTAAGTAATTATTTGGATATAACTACAAAACGTCAATTTTTTTTTGTTTCTTTGCTTGTTGAAGTTTATTTTATGTTTTTATTTGTTATGTGCTTTTTAATTATGAATGAATGTTTGATATTTTGAAAACAATATCACACAGTTTTGAATTCTTATAGTTTATGACTTTATTGCTTATTATTGCAGCGCAGTAATATGTAATATTAATGTATAATATATTAAACATGTCTGATATTATACGTTGACAACATGTATGACTTTTATGTAAATGTTTTTTAAAAGCATAACAACTAATAATAATATGAATCAAAACGAATTTGTGTGCGGATTATGAATTATACATTAAGATCTATGTATGAGAGTAATTTTTTTTTTGTTTTGTTATTAGTATTATGTATAAATGTTGATAAATTAAGTTTGTTTACAATTTACGATGTATTGTTATTTTTCTAAAAAAAAATTTAAATATGAAGCTGTTTTCAATTAAGCAATGAGACGTTTCAACATGTATGATGTTGTCTACTGAATTTCTTAAAAATAAATTGATACCTGTTCAATGTATAATTAACTCATAATATAATATTTACTTCTTTAATGTCGGAAAAAAATAATGTTTTACATACATTTAATTTACTATACATATGTGACATTTTACATATGTAAAATGTTTTTATACAGTCTTTTTAATATCAAGTTAGTTTAAATGAGTAATTAACAAACAAGATAGAATAAGTAGAAAAGAATTTATATAAATGTATTAAAACCAATAACTGCCATCCATATAATGTTGCCCGAAAACCAACATTCCAAAAAACATTACTGTATATAACTTTTTAGCAGAAACAACAAAAAAAGCAATTAGAATATTTTTTAGACTGAGCTACTCCAAAGTAACAATTGCACTTTCATCAGGTGATTGGAGAAAAGTATTCTTTGGACGAGGAGGATCATCATTATCACTCGTATAACCTTTTTTTGCCTTCGTCACTCCGTAATGCCATAGTAATGAAGCATAATGTGTACGTTGACTAACAGCTTCAAACTCACATAAATGAACTTGTTGCCCTTCACTCAATATTTCTGCATATGCAGCCACAAATACCCCGCAATCCCTGAATTTTTAATAAAATGAAAGATCAATAAGTATAGTAATTTAACATGATTATACATATGAAAATTTAAAAAGTAAGAGACACTTACAAACTATCAGACGCTTTCTGTGGAATGCTTTGGACGTATTCAACATCAAATGGGTTGTGACTTATCTCACCAGTTTGCAGACCAAGCTTCCCTTCATATGCTTTAAGTGTTGACCAGCCAACTCTTTCAGTCTTTTCAAAAAAACTACTGTCCGACAAGTAAGTAGGCAGCATGGCTGGTAACTTTCTTATTTCAGTTGGTGGTTCACTTTTCTTTTTGCTTGACAATGAGTCATACACACGTATTGTTCTCTCCTTTAACAAAAGTACAGTCAATACCCAGTGATATTCTTTTCCACAGTTAACAGGAACATATACCTCATCAACCAAATGCCATGGTAAACCCGCAGGAATACAGAATCCATTAATTATATTTGTTATTGCGATTTCATTAGAAGCACAAGCAACAAATTCTGCATAGTCTTTTTGCGTAGATATGTGATCTATTTTAACTTCTGGAAAATAGCGTTCGTATGTTTTTTTCATATATGTTTTGAAGAAACAGCTGGTTGTCGTATATCTATATGGATCACATTGCTGCAACTTTGATTTTTTTCTCAAATGATAGAATATTACATCTAAGTGCTGCGAGTAGAAATGGTTATGTTATGTTAAGCACTAAAAGAAAACTGCATATTAAGAAGTTATTACTATTTATTGCGTAAGAAGTTGAATGAATGACATGTTTCCATTACATCTATAATGTGATTATACAGTCCATAACATGTATGATATTTATTCATACAACAGATGCTAATGTATATGTTTTAGTTATTAGTATGTATTGGGAATGTAAATTAGTGTATGATATATTAACATAACATATATAAAATTTGATTATATGTAATACTACATGTATAATCATTAGTCATAAAATTAAATCGTAGTAAAATGTTTTTGCTATTATTATTTTGCAACAAAGAACAGGAATGTATGATATGTTACAAGTCAATTATTTTAAATGTGATTATACATCACACCATGTGTATGATCTGTAACTATACAATAGATTATGTGTATTATGTATTTTAATCGTACAACAACTATTAATGCATAGTTTTTAGTTGTTAGTATGTATGATATACTAACATAACATGTAGTAAATGCGATTATATGTCTTACCACATGTATTAAGTTGTGTCATAAAATAAATTCGAAGTCATATGTGTTCTTTGTTATTATATTTTCAACAAAGTACATCAATGTATGACCTATTACAATTAAATGTATAACAAGTGATTGTACATAACACCATATGTATGATATGTAATAATACAGTAGATTTTATGTACTATGTAACAATTAGAATATTTTTAGTAAAAGTTTAAAAAGGCATGATATAGTTGAGTTTAATTTACCTCATCATTCCAACACATTTTGGGTTGCGTCATCAAGTAGAACCAATTCTTTGAGAGTGCTTGTGCAACAATAAAGTTCAATAGAGGATAACCTAATCCCGGAGCATTTTTTAGATAGTGATTGTCTGTTTGTTTCCTGTAACATAAACAAGCATTAGAATTCACCAAGGTTTATTCTTATGTACTAAATTCAGTAATTTAGTAAGCTTTCTAAATAACTTACTTTGATGCATGATATTTCAGTAACCCAAGTTCAAGCCACTGTAAATAATCACTGATTAATTGATTAGGCATGTCTTCGTAAATGGTACAACCATCAAAAACATACCTCTGCTTCTCTTCATTATCAGAACTGCCCTCATCTTTAGAGCTCGATCCAAATTTTGTGATGTATGGTGACCTGAAAATTTTTGACTTTTTTCTGTCTCTTTTAACAGGTGATTTATGTTTTACTTCACGAGCTTTTGCTGCTTCAAGCTCACTTACTTGTACATCAGGAAAGTCTGGTGGAAACTGACTATCTGGAAGTGACCACTGACTTTCCTTCACTAAATTTGGTGTAACAACATCAATTTTTTTTGTATTCGAAGGTGTTGACAACCCAAATATTAGTATGTCTAAAGCATCTTGATCAGACTCTGTTAGTGTGACATTCACACCATCCTACATATTAAAGATTGATATGTTATGTGTAAAATCAAACATATTAATGTTTGATGTTAGTGATACCTAAACAACAACGACATTTATGTAGATTGTTTTGTTTGTTTAAAACCAAAATTTGAACTATAAAAAAAATACCTGCAAATCTGTCACATCAGTACTATGATGTTTGTTCAATTCGTCAACACAAAATGATTCTTTTGTGGCAATATGCTCATCCTATTTTAAGTGAAGTCATTATGTAATAAAATAAATATGTCATATATCTATATGTATCACAAATGTATAAAGGACTGTACTATGTCATAAGTTTATGTTTTTAGACTTGAAGTGTTCAATCAGTAGTAGTAAAACAGAAAAAATTTAAAAAGTGCCATCACAGGAGTATGTTGTTTTCCCAAATATTTGATAGCAGCTTCCTCTTTATCGAAAATAAGCGCATCCTAAATTAAGAGTTAAGTAGAATGTCGGAACACATTTATTAATAGCAAAACATAGTTCTAAAGGATAAAAATTTGTAAAAGTGATTTTAAAAGCCCTACAATGATGAATGAAAAGATGTTTACATAACTTGATATGTATTAGGGATGGATGTGAATGTATAAGAATGTAAGTTTTGAGTTGATAAACAACATGGAAAACCAATAATGTACCTCTAAATGTTTCATATGAGGGCTATATTGTCTGCTCAGTTCTTCATTACAATTTTTTTCATCATTATGCTCATCCTTCATTCAGTCATAAGCATCATGTATAAAAGTCATATTAATGTATAATGTAATGTTATACATTCTCATGAATGTATAATGAATCTAAATTATTCAAAGTAAGACAGTGCTAGATAAAATAAATTTGTAATACTAATTTGAAAAATCGTATAATGGTGAATGAAAACCTGTTTATAGAATTTAATATGTAGTTGGCATGGATGTGAATGTAAAAGCATGTAAGTTTTGAGTTAATAAACAATATGAACAACCAAAAAATACTTCTAAATGCTTCATGTGAGGGCTTTGATGTATGGTCAGATCTTCAGTACAACCTGCTTTATTGCGTCATTATGCTCATCCTACATTCAGTAACAAGTTTCATTAATAAAAAATTTAGTCAAAGTGATACGTTGTTGAACAGAAAAAATATCGACTAGTGATTTTGAATTGATATTTATAACAAATGCATATGTATTTGTTATATGGGGATTTAATGTATAACATAATGTTATACATTTAAATGAATGTATAACAAATCTCACACACTCTTTAAATAAAAATCTATTCATTTTCTGTAATGTACTACTAGTATTAATAATGTCTAACACATCAATATACATTTAACTGTATGTTTAGTAATATTGTAACATCCTACAAGTAAATCGATTTAAAAAAGTGTTATGGATCCAAAACAAAACAACATGATCGACAAAAAATGTACCAATATATCTTCCATTTCAGTAATGTGAATGTTTTTCGATTCTTCTTCATGTCCCTCTTCTTGATCATTCATATGTTCATCCTACAAAAAATTGACAAGTAGATGTCTGTACATTTAATCAAATTTATATAATGACGAATGAAATTTTTTTAATGGTTTCACATCTACATTGTATAACCATATCTATACATATCATATATATAACTTCTGATCGAATTGAACCTCTGCTATTGTTGGACATTCAGTATGAATGTGGAGACAATCTTGGATCTCTGTTTCTAAAGGTTCAAGTACTGTTGGTTCATCATTTATTATGTGAATGACTGGCCCCGTGTACTCATCTTCATGCTGTATAAGAACCCAACAAAAATAGGTTAAGATGTTGGAGATATTCAGATTTATCGTAACATGCCAATTTAATTTAGATTAACATTACCGGCAAATCAGTCTTATAAACACTGTTATTCATTTTTTATCCTTCTTCTGCACCTTCTTGTTAATGAACAATTTTCTCCTCCTATATTTCATGAATAATACTAATGTATGAGTATTTATTCGAAGTATTAAAAATATGAAGGAAAAATTATTTTATACTAGAGATTCTTTATTCTCTTCTTTCTTGAATGCTTTAACAACCTCATTAGGTATATTGGAGATTAGTGTTTTTAGCTCAGCAATTTGTTCATTCACCTTATAATGTACATATAAGTACTTGGCCGAGGTAGTGAACCTAAGACTCAACGAACGTAGACTATTATGCAAGAAAGTGTAGTTTAAGGAAGACAGAAGGTAGAACGTGGAGCATTTTCTTATTATGTACCTTGTTTGGCTAACTTTTTTCTTTTTCGGCTAGTTCTAACCCTAGTAGAGTCCGAACTAACTAAAGACAATAAGGGTCAGCGTCCAAAGACTTACCAGATTGGTGATCTCAATTAAGCACTCGATGTCACTATCAGTTCAAGTAATTTTTAACCGGCTCGTTTGTTATCTTAAATCATTTTAATTAACTTAAATCCAACTTAATTCGCTTATTTGACACCCCGAAGGTAAATATCAAGAATCTTACGGGGTCGTTCAAAAAATAATACATGTATTCATCTTTGATTCATTGGTTTCAAGAAAGAGATGTTAATTCCATCTATTCCCATGGTATCATTAGAGGTAGAAGAAGGAGATTGTTTATTCATAAAAGAAATGAAGGGAAGAGTATCGTAAATTTACGATAATTAATGTTACGCAAAATTAAATTTAAAGAAAGTCTCTGACATTATTCTCTCTTGAATTATATGATAATTACATGATTTTCAACTACTATATTATATCATGTAAAAAAAAAAAATTCCGTACTTTCAGAAATTATAGTTTGTTGAAAAACTGACATTTGATTTATAAACAGATCGTGGCTGCCAATTGATTGAAATGAGATTTTAGGTAATAACATTTTGTCTATTTATTCTGTTTAATAGTTTCATTCCTTGTCAAATAATAGAATATGTTCGAACTCAATAAATTATATAATCACCAATATAGGATTACTTTTAATAATAATAATAATAATAATAAATTCAAAATTACATAACTAAATTTATTCAAAAATTTACAAGGTACAGGCCCAAATTAGTTTAACTTCTCGAATCAAATGGATAATAACCAATTTAATTCGGCCCAAATTTTGTTTTAACTTTTTTAACTATTTCTTCAAAAAAGAATGAAAATTTCAATTGTTTTGACCTTTTCATTTCAAATTACTCACAAAAATACAAAGAACGACTCCAATTTATTACATAACCAAACACAACTCCTATTTCCAAAAATCATTTTTTCACTTTCCGAAAAAAAAAATACACTAATTTTTCCCTTCTTTTTTCACTATGAAACATAGTCAAACGTCTTCTTAGAATTATCTCATTTAAAGATAAACAACATAAATTTGGATAGTTTGGGGCTTAGTTAAAAAAAATCTCAACATTTTACATAATCACTGAAAATATCGATTTCAGGTCTATCGAGAAACATAATTTGCTTCTAATGCGTCCAACGAAGGTATACTGTTTTTTTCTTTGTATGAATCATAATTAGCTTCCGATATTTTTTTTTTCAGTTTTGGATCTGTCGAGATACATAATACATTCAACGAAGATAATTTTTTTAAGTTTTGGTTCTGTTTAGTTGAGATTTTTGTAATTACCTTGTAAGTGTGGAATTTTGGCCCAATCCATTATGGCCCATAACTTCATCGTACATACTTCATCTCGAACAAGTAGGGGTGACTCAATGGTAAAGCTAATAAACCTTTGCTTTAGGCCTCCAAAATGTTAAGGTCCCAAAAAATTTAATATGAATTTTATAATTGTAATTTCAATTAAAATGATATTAAATATTATAAAATATAAAAGTTAAAAAAATAATTAGATAAAATAGAAAGAAGAATTATCTACATTTATTAAAATTACTTTAGAACTTTTTATCAAATCTTCACATTAATAAATAAAGTTTTCACAATAATATTCAAGGTAATGCATTACAAATAAATGACTAAAATCTTATTAATTAAAATTAATCCTTACATTTATAAATAATAATATTACAGTAAAGTTAAATGATTAATGTCTTCTAAGAATATTAAACTAAAAAGTAATAATATTACAGTAAAGTTAATTATTTATAATATTTTTGTTGCATACCCTCATATTAAAATTTGATTTTGCACCACTAATTTTATTGAAACGACCTTATATCCCCACTTCAAAATTTTCCCATCCATTTTGTTGCCATCTGGGTGAATTCAAAACTGTAAACATAATTTTTTGCATAATTAATTGTTGTTAGGTCACATGTACTATCATAGACTTAACTAGATATAATCAATTTTTCTTATTTTTTTTTTATTTTTTTAGGTTTGAGTGTTTAGGTTTAGATCTCAATATAATTTTAAAACATAAATTCAATGCAGGTTTCGAATGCTCTTAGATAAAATTAAGGGAAAAAAATTAATGAATTTGGTTGAGGATCTCTAATATAAGGAGCTTATTTTATAGTTGTTACCATCAAAGTACAAAAATCAAATAAAAAAACAATAAATTGCCACCAACCAACTTTAACAACAAAGTCCAAGTGCATGAAACTTGAACTAAAATACTATTCACACAGGCATTAGGGTATAACATAATTTATATTTTAAAAAGTAGTTGCATCATATTTTAGTTGTGCCAATTTCAACTTGAAATTTGCTCCTCTTTATTCGAGGTTTAGCAAAAACAATCTCTTGCCATTAATCAACTTTAACATTAACAAACTTTAACAACAAAGGCATGAAACTTGGAACTAAAATACTATTCACACTAATACTAGGGTATAATTTATATTTTAAAAAGCAGTTGCATCATATTTTGGTTGTGCCAATTTCTACTTGTAATTTGTTCATTTTGATTTGAGGTCTATCGAAAACAATCTCTCTATCGAATTACGTACATTAATCTGACCTCTCTAGACCTTACTTAATAAAAATATACCCTTACTTAATAAAAATATACCCTTACTTAATAAAAATATACTGTGTATATTGCTGTTGTAATATGGTCATCTTGATGGTGTTGTCAACTTCACAACTTATTTGTCCAGTGCAAGTTCCGTCGAATTTGATGCATAAATACTAGTCTAACTATGTTCCTAAGCGTTTTAATACATCACATTATGCGATTAACACTTTCTTTCAAACAACCTTTCTACTTTCTTTTAATCTACCACCCTTTCTCACCTCTTTTGTTTTTCAATTTTGAACAGAATTAACTTTTTATTTTTCTTTTCCTTTTTATTTTCATAACACACCTCTTATGATAGCAATTATTTTTCATAACAAATTCAAGCACCAATACATTCTAAGGCACTATTCTCACCCAATTTCCTCTTATTTTGTCACATTACTTTACAATTTAAAGCACTTAGGAATTTGGATCAAATTATGGTCTTGAAAAAAAATGAATTAGGCTTACATATGAGGTTGTCAAAGAAAAATAGGCTAACAGCTCAAAGGGGGTTATCTAGGATGATGTCCATGGGTAGATAAAATGAAGGTAAACAATCATAGGTTGCCAAAGAAATGCCTAAATCATCTCTTAAACTCACACTCTTTATTTCGCTTTACATACATACCAGGCAAGTTCTAGCATCAGCCACAAACATAGAATATACTATCATCTCACACACACAACGCACATGGTCGACTTTATTGGGAGTAGTATAGACTCTTGACCCAACAGATGAAGGAATTGAACCACACAATTATCACACAATGAGTCACATTTAGAGCCTAAACGTCTCAATAGTAATGATTGTATCACAGACTCTTGTCACAATACCATGCTGCCTATCAGAACAATTTTATGCAAAGTTTTAACAACAAAAAAAAAATTTGACTACTAAACAAATAAAACAAATAAAAAAATAAACATAAATAAGCAAATGCAGAGAAAGAAGTATAACATACAAATACCAGCACCCCACACTTAGACGGGACACACTGCCCTCAGTGGAAAATAAATAAGAAGAACCTGGTTAGTCGGACTCCTTCTCTATGTCTGGGGTCATACCCCCTGCGTCGGAATCATCATCAGAGTCGTCATCCTCAGAAGTTCCTCATAAGTACTCCACTTGATTCCAAGAGTGCGTCGAGGTATTTGCAGCACGGAGGATTCAACTTGCTCTTTTCTTCCTCTTTTCTTACCTTTCTGTGTGGTGGACGCTTTTTCTTTTCCTTGTAGTCCTTTTTGTGCCATTCTACCTAAGATCTCAAGAAAGTCATGTTATCTTCATCCCGGAAGATTCAATCGACAAACAGATAATAGTGGCACCACCCCACACTTAATTTGTTTGTACAAACTAATTAAGTGAGTGATGTCGATTACTCAGACTTCATCGACATACATATAGGTGATATGTTCCAACAATATGTTCAGCACAGTCATACTTGCATGTTGTCTTTAACTATTCTTTTCAACTCTATGTCATGTAATCTTGACCATCCTTTATGGTTTGGATTAATGCATTTTTGGAACAAGACGACCATGTAGAGATTGAATCAAGTTTATGGTATAGAAAATAATCACAACATCTTATGCTTGTATTCAATCATGATCTTTACCTCGATGAATGAGTCATTCAAACATTCAAGCATTCAATTTTGAAGATTATGCAATTAACTTCACCATGTCGACTCAGCAAAAGTATGACAGTGTATCAAAATCAAATACAAGTTGGAACCAAGTCAAGAGCACCCACATGTATTCTTTCGCTCAATTCGATGTATCATAACAAACCAAGCACATTCAAATCACTACTACTATTTCAAGATTAAACAATTCATTATAGACGTTGTAGTGTAGTACTTACGGAACATAAAAGAAGAACAAGGAAGTACTTACTTGGTTGATGGCCTTGGAAGATGTTCTTGCAAAATAAAAGAGCAAAAGGAAAATTTTTGGGAGAATTTGGAGAGGTAGGCGGCGCTTTAGGGTGAATTGCAATGCATTTTTGTTCTAAGACTAAGTTCTTATTTATAGGACAAGATTGGGTCGGGTTTTGACCCATTTAGAATCGGATTTGGAGACAAAAAGTGACCATAGGCGGCGCCTAATGCTTTGCCTATGTTTGGCATAGGCGGCGCCTTTTGTAAAGCATTGTTGGGCATAGGCGACGCCTATGCTATGGCATTATTAGGCATAGGCGGCGCCTATGCCATGGCATATGAGATTCAGAGACAAAATGCTTTTACATAGGCGGTGCCTATGCTATGGCATTGTTGAGCATAGGCGGCGCCTATGCTATGGCACTCTAGAATCCGAGAGCTTAGGCCATAGTATAGGCCTTGCCTTGTTCTTAGCCTATATTTTCATAAGCAATGCCTAACCCATAGCCTTTTGCTTCTTCATTCCTAATTTACCACCTTCAACATGCAATACTCCCAAATCAAAATTTGAAACCAATCTCCTCCTTTACACCTCTTGCACCCACATTTACTCAAAAACAACAAAAACGATTAGAACGATGGGTTGCCTCCCATCAAGCGCCTTAGTTTTGGTCATGGCTCGACAAAATCCTAGGAAAACAAAAACAACAAAAACAATTAAAAACGATGGGTTTCCTCCCATCAAGCGCTTGATTTATTGTCGCAGCACGACATAACTATCTCGATTACTTAGACTTCATCGAGATAGATGGTGGATCATTTTCTGAATGGATTCAGACAACAATGAGGCTTACTTGTAGGCATGCAATCTTCTTCGAGATGACCCTTGTGCATACATATATCTCATACGGGATACCAATTATATCATCAATAGTCCAACCCATAGCTCTCTTGTATTTATTCAGAGCAGAGATGAGAGCCTCTACGTGTTATTCACTTAAATCATCCGCCACACTCACAAGAAGTGTATCTCCACTTCCCAAGAACGCATACCTTAGATAATTGGGGAGCTCTTTCGATTCTAGCACTGGTGGCTCTTCAATGGAAGTCTTTGCTATTGGTGACGGTTGATTCTTAAGATCAAGGTCCGTCTGCTTAGGAGTATGAGAATAAGAACCTATTTCTGTTAGAGCACACATAGTTTCTTCATGTTCTTGAGCCTCCTCACGCTCAAAATTCAGCAGCTCATCAGATAGTGACTCATCAGTAAGCTGCATTTCTGCAGATAATTCTTTGTCATCCTTATAATTAACTTCAGCTACAGAGAACACATCCATATCTTCGGGCTGTTTCATTGCTTTACATACATCAAAACAGACCACTTCATCATTCAACCAAAATAAAAGCTCATTAGCTCTCATGTCAATAAGCACACTTCCGATTGCGAGGAAAGGGCGTCCCAAGATTATGGGAACTTCAGAATCCACCTCGCAATCCAAAATAACAAAGTCTGCAAGAAAGATGAAGGTGGAAACCTTTACCAACACATCATTTAAGATACCAACAGGTCATTTTATCGACCTATCTACCATCACGAGCCGCATATTGGTTGGTGTAGGGTCGCCGAACCCCAACTTTCTGTAGACGGATAGTGGCATCAAATTGATGCTTGCTCCCAAATCGCACAATGCCTTAGCAAAATTCATAGATCCAACCGTGCAAGGAATAGTGAAAGCACCAGGGTCTGCCTTTTTCTGTACTAAGGACCTTGTGGCAATTGCACTGCAATGATGAATATTATCTGCCGGCTCATAGCTTACTGCCCGCTTCTTTGTTAAAAGGTCCTTCATGAATTTAGCGTACCCAGGCATCTATTCCAACGCCTCAACCAATGGAACATTAATGGTCAGCTGTTTTAACATTGACATGAATTTATTGAACTTCGTATCATCAACTCTCTTCTTTAATCTTTGAGGAAAAGGTGGTGGTGGAAGGAGAATAGTTTTCTCCACGACTTTCTTTTCTTCTTGCTTCGGATTGGCGATTTTTTCGGGCTGTGGACGTTGAGGGGTGACATCATTGACGTTTTCTTCAGCTTCTTCGACGGCTGCTGCATTATTTGTGGTATCATCGGCCACTTTCTTGCTTTGAGCTAAATTTTCCAGCACCTTACCACTCCTGGTAGTAATGGCCATGCATGTTCCATCGTTCCTTGGGTTTTGCACTGTGTCTCTAGGTAAGGTGCCAGTTTTTCTTTGATTTAATGTGGCTAAAATTTGACTCAATTATTGCTCCAGCTGTCTTATTGAAGTGGAATGCGAGTCAACCAATTGCTTCATTGAGGCCAAATCATTTATTACCGCAGTTACTCCCGTGCTGGTTGCCTCCACTCCTTTCAACAACTTAGCTATCATATCTTCTATGGACATATTTCCAGAATCAGATGTAGTGGTGTCACGTCTTCCAGGAGGAATATACACGCCACTTCTGTCTGTCTTGTTCTTCCAACTACCTTGATCACGATCCTTATTTCCAGAATTATCATAATAGTTCCGACCTTGGTTTCCTTGAGCATTGCCTCGGAAATCCCCTGATTGTTCAAGTAGTTGGCTTCTTCTTTAGAATCGGATTCCTCTCTTCCTTTTGACGCAACTGCTTTGACTTTTTCGGTCTTCCCTGATAGTAGATGCTTTGTAAGAAGATCCACTTGTGTTTTCATGTGCGCCAAATCTTGATCACGTTCTTCTTCTCTTCTGCTTTGTTCTGCAGTCATGCCTATAGACAAAGTGAGGCTTGCTACCTCAGAATCTCTAGTATGCCACGCCTTACTTTGCTTTGTCATCCGGTCTAGCATATCACTTGCCTGAACAAAGGTGAGGTCCATAAATGATCCTCCAGCCGCATTATCCACCACAGGTTTAGTTACTGAATTCAAGGATCTATATAGTATCTCCATCAAGTGAACATTGGTCATGTGATGGTTTGGGCACCTCATAAGCTTCTTCTTGAATCTCTCCCATGTTTCGTGAAGGGCTTCAGTTGGAAGCTGACGAAAATTGCTGATTTCATCTCTCAATTATGATCTCTTGGATGACGGAAAGAATCTTTCTAGGAAAGCGTCTTTTAATTGCCTCAAATTTGTAATAGAATCAGGAGTCAGCCCATTCAACCATAGAGTTGCCTCCCCAGATAGAGACAATGGAAATAAGCGCAGCCGAATTGCATTCTGTCCAACGCCAGGATTGTCGAACGACTTGCATGTAGAAATAAAGTTGATCAGATGCATATTTGGATCATCGTCTGCTAGTCCACCGAATAATTCCTTGAGTTGCAATAACTGAATCATGGTGCTCGTGATGTTGAACTTGGCTCCGGGTGCCAATGGCGGAGGAATAATGGCTCCTGTGGCACCAGCTCCATCAAGATCATCATCATCATCATCGAATGGTATTTGCACGGCTCGACGTTTAGGCCGGAACCTAGCTTGACGATCTCTTCTGTTGGCCGATGTCGCCATCTCAGCATCACGCCTAGGGTTTAGTAACTCGTCATCACCTAGATCCTCATCGTCAGGATTTGTTGCTTGCCCAGGATTATCAATATTCTGTTGATGCACTTGAGCGGCGGCCAGAGCAGCTAGTCTAGCCTGTTCCTGTTGAGCAGCCCTTCTTTCAATTTCCTGTTGAGCCTCCATTCTGCCAATACGATGTGGTTCAGGATTGAAAGGCAATAACGGTTGACCAGAACTTCGAGTATGGGGCATGCACTGGATAAAAATCTGCAGAAAACAAAAATAACAACTAAAAGTAAAGTACGAGAATCTTTGACCAAAGGGTCTAGTAACTATCACAAACTTAGTAGACAACCGTATTCCCCAGCAACGGCGCCAATTTTTGATAACGCTCAAACTACAGCTCTCGTAAGAGTGTAAGCGGTCGTTGTCAAATATAGAACCCAACTGGGTTGGGTGTCGAATCCCACAGAGAATAATTGGTCACTAAGTAAGCAAAGATTACTAGACTTTTGGTGAAAGTTTCATAGAAAGGGGGGATTGTAGTGTGAGTAACAAAATAATAACGTAAGAACAGAAAATAGAAGAGTAAAACGGATTGTTTGGTAGGTTTTAATCAATGAGAATTGAGAGCTGGGGTTATGTCCACCTTATGAGTTTTACGTATCTATTGACTATGAGTTATGCAGAATTCAGACATGCATGCGCTTATAGAGAATCGTATTCTATGGTAAATCCAGGCGTCTTTCGACCATCAAGGATTATTGCACTTTAACTCTTTCGAGCTTAAAGCGTATCTAACGGTACAAATTCTCCAAGAGGTTAATCCAGTTACGGCACTAACTTTTTAACAGGGGTTGGTGCCCTATTACCTTGACATTATCTCTTTTCCAGACATATAACTTTTCTTTCGAACAAGTTAATGCTATACTGGCGTATTCTATATATTTGCAACCACAAGAATTTAAATTAAGATGAAGAGAATAATGATATAAGTAGCATACGTGTCACGAATTCACAAACTCATAGCAATAGATAGTAGCTCATAAGGCTTCCATAACCCCAACAGAGAAGTTTAGCTATTCATGAGTGCGACGGAAATCACAATAGTCATTATCATTATACCAAAATAAAGATAGAACGTGTAGTATGGTTTGGTAGTGCTTGTGGCGTGAATTCCTTGCAAATAGCGTTTCTCTTGTCGTGAAAATTTAGAATTCGAATAGATGAAGAGAATTGTTTTGAAAGTAATTGATGGAAGAAGTATAAAGATGAATGAGAATTCGAATGTGTATTATGAATGAGTTGATTATTAAAAAGCTGCAGAAAAATAGGGTATTTATAATACCCATATCCTATTCCTAATGAAATAGGGTTTTTATCCTTGTCCTAGTCCTACTGGGTTACTGCATACTTGTCCTAATCCTACTAAGTTACTGCTGATCCCCAAGTCTTTGTAAATGCTGTTTTTGCCCGGGACAAGTTATCCATGCATCACTTTCAGTCCATAGGTATCCAAACGCTACTTTCCTTCTTTCGTGAAGCTTCCCTTGGCGTCAAGTTATCCATAAAATGCTGAAATCTTTATCATTTATACCTGAAAACTTGCTAATCATGTTTGTTAGCTCACTTACAGGAAAAAGGACTAAAAGTGCAGGAATTATATATTTTGTCCTTAAAACTTAGCCTAAAATATGGGTAAATTATGGTGTTTAGGCGTGTAAATACGCCTATCATCAACTGTGCAGTGAACAGTGTTTCGAAACTGTGCAATGAACAACATTTCGAAACTATGCAGGCACTGTTTGAACTAATGCTGCTTCAGAACTGCTGTATTGTTTCTGAACTGATGTACTAGTTGAACAAACTGATGCAACCATTCAGCAAAAGGACACACTTATTCATGAAACAAGATGACTGTTCAGAAAAAGATGCAATCTTTCATGAACAGACATAAACTTACAGCAAAGGTTCAACCTTTGGATTGAACCATTGCCTCTCTTCAGAAGAGGCATGTTGTGGCTATAAATAACTTGCTTTCTTCCACAGGTTAAGATAGAAAAATTTTCAGAATTACAAGTTTTTTCTTCTTCTTAAAAATATACTTTAAATACTCTAAGTGTGATCATACAAACCGTTAGTGTGTTCGAAGAATCCGCCTATTTGAGGTACAACTATAGTCGGATTGAAGGTCATTTTATCTTGGGAGGAAGATTCTATAACCTCGGGTACAGTGAGGGGAATTATTCATTAAGGAAAGTCGGTGAATTCGGACGACTTGGCTTTAACAATTTCTGTTTCATCTATATTTTTGAAATATAAAATACACCTCTTGTAAAGATCATTTTGATCTTGTGTTGAGGGTATTTGTTTAACTTCATTGTGTTCTTGTTCATACTTGAACTCGAGTTAAAGTTGTTATTCTATTATACAGATTCTACGTACCCGTATTGTGGAAGATAACAGGTTACTCATGAGTCATGGCAACCGCGGCATGTACTTTTTCAATCCTATCAGCAATGACATAATTGAACTCCCTGATTTACTCGAGCAGAGACAAAATACTTGCTCTTCTTGGACATTTTCGTGCCCTCCCGACTCAGAAGGTTGTTTTGTCCTTGGTTTTGACGTCATTGGTTCCCCTCTAGATATATACATCATCAAAGTTGGAGAGACTACATGGACATATCATTACTCCAATGATATAGAATATGGATATAACGAAACAAGATTTCAATTACGCACATGCAATAATCCGATATTTTATAAAAATAATGTTATATACGTACTGGGAGATGAAGGGAATTTGGGAACACTGTGCATCCATACTCAGCTACCGAGCTACTATTTGGAAATTTTATGGGGAGCCCTTCCAGCATCGAAACCAATGCTCAATTCAACAAATTTACACGGTAGAAAATGATGACGGTGAAGGAATGTTAGCTGTATTTTTATGTCATGAAGAAGGGGAGGTAGAGGTTTAGAGATACGGGAAAAAGTAACTGGAAGGGAAAAAGTAACAAGTTTGGAGAATAAAACATTGTTTGTGAGTGACGAAGGGCCCTATTTGAAATCACGTGTTGGACATGGGCTAGAAAACAAGATATACTTTCCAATGTTTCACGACAACAACAAGGGCGTTTTTTATTGTCTGGCCAACCGCAAATATTATTCTTTCGATTACTCAGTCATCAAAACTTACTCAAGTCGAAATATTTTCAACTTGTTCCAACCAAGATCTTGCGTTTGGATCGAACCAGAGAATAATTAATAATTTGTTAAAGTAATTTTCCCTTTTTGTTAGTGTTTTTTTTTTTTGTTAGCTAGTAATGTTGTGCGGATAGAGTCACACAAGATAAGAGGAATTCCTTGTTTTGCTTTTTTTTTTTTTTTTTTTTTTTTAATTTTATGTTATGTAGTATTTTTATGAGTATACTTTTAGAATTTGCTGACCTAAAGAATCTCTATACTTAGCCTATTTATAATTTCATCTTTAACTTTTTTTGGTTGTGTTGTTCATGCTTTTATATTTGATTACAAAGTTTATAATGAAACGGGAGCTTAATGGTTAGTTTCAAGATAACATGAAAGAAAGTGAAACAGCTTATTGTATTGGTAAAATAGCGGGATTCTATATATATACATTTCAACAACATCTATATATTGTATAGTAGTGTATAATTGTATGTATGATGCATAGCTATGTATCAAATATGTATATGCATCTATATATGCTGTTTATACAATGAATATACATTGTACAAAAAAAATTATGTAACGCATTGATATTGTATAATGGTGTATAAATGTGTATATATGACATATAATGTATCTATCGATATTGTACAATAAAAAATGACTGCATGTATATGTAATGTATCGATCATGTATAAATCATGTATATCAGCAATATGTACATATGTATCCTATGTAGTATTTTCACCAATTTAACACAACTGATTAAAAATATTTTTTTGTTATTGTATTTGAGTTGTTGAATTTTCGTTGACATGAAAAAAAAAAATCTAAGTTTAATGGTATAAGGGGGGTCTAAAATTGCTTTAGGTCTTATATTCAATTACAATTGTGATATTGTAAATTATTTTACGAATTTCTTTGTATAATTTTTTGACCATAACTATCATTGGGTAGAAATATGAATGTGTTGAACGTATGTAAGTATGTTGTAAATCATCGTTGGAACTTCCCCTAAGTTCATCATAAAATGTTTCTAGATAAATCGGACCAAAAGATTTCGAATACCAAATTATTTCATCAGAGAAAAATATTGTGCTTTTCCACTGAGAGTATATCGTGATGAATGAGATCTTTCCACTCCCTCTTAACTGTGGGTTCAATTTTGAGTTTATGAAAAAATTCATATATAAAGTACTTCCACCTTGAATAGTCACACACAGTGTGAATTTGAATTAGTTAAACAGACATATTTTGAATACAAGCTGTTTATATCATGGAAAGAAACTATGTTTTTTTATCTTTCAGTGTTCCTTCTATAGTGGGTGGGTAAAGGGGTTCATTCGAATCTCATTCGGCAGGCTCACACTAGGCCGCTCCCCAGCCTGCCTGGGGTAGCCCGGTTAATTTTCGACCAAAATCACGTCCGACCCCTGGACCCACCCCAAAAATCATGGGCTATGGTACACCGATTTGGCCCGAAAACTGCCCATCCGCGCCGTTTCACCCGTTTGACCACCCAAACCTCCCTGTTCTAAAAATGGCTCACACTAGGCCGCTTCACAGCCCGCCTGGGGCAGTACGATCGATTTTTGGCCAAAATCACGCTCGGTGCTTAGGCCCACCCCAAAAATCGTGGGCTATAACACACCGATTTGACCCCCAAAAAGGCCTGTTCGCCCGTTTGACTACCCAAACTATCCCGTTCTAAAAAAAAGCCCATACTAGGCCGTTCCCCGGCCTTCTTGGGGCAGCCCGGTAGATTTTCGGCCAAAATCACATCCGGTCCCACCCCATTTGCGCCGTTTCGCCCATTTGTCCACCCAAATGGCCACAAAAAATTAAATGAACCACACTGGGACGATCTCCAACCTCCCTGGCACACTCTGAAACCGTGGACTATAGCACACCAATTTGGTTTGAAAATATCCCGTTCATGCCGTTTCGCCCGTTTGTCCACCCAAATGGCCACAAAAAATTAAACGAACCACACTGGGACGATCCCCATCCTCCCTGGCACGCCTTGATTGATTTTAGGCCCACAGCATGCCCGAACCCCGGGCCCACCCCCAAAACTGTGGGCTATAATCCACCGATTTGGCTCAAAAATATCCCGTTCGCCCCGTTTCGCCAGTTTGTCCACCCAAATGGCCACGAAAAATTAAACGGACCACACCAGGATGATCCCCAAACTCCCTGGCACGCCCCGATCGATTTTTGGCCCATAGCACTCCCGGACCCCGGGTCCACCCCCAAAATTATGGGTTATAGCACACTGATTTGGCCTGAAAATGCCCCGTTCGTGCTGTTTCGCCCGTTTGTCCACCCAAATAGCCACGAAAAACTAAACGGACCGCACTAGGATGATCCTCAAACACCCTGGTACGCCCCAACCAATTTTTAGCCCACGGCACGCCCGGATCCTGGGCTCACCCCCGAAACCGTGGGCTATAGCACACCAATTTGGTTCGAAAATGCCCCGTTCTGACCGTTTCTCCCGTTTGTCCACCCAAATGGCCACGAAAAATTAAATGTACCATAATGGGACGATCCCCAACCTCCCTGGCACGCCCTGGTCAATTTTTGGACCATAGCACACCCGAACCATGGCCCACCCCCGAAACTGTGGTCTATATAGCACACTAATTTAACCCAAAAATGCCATTTGCGCCGTTTCGCCCGTTTGTCCATCCAAATGACCACAAAAAATTAAACGAACCACATTGGGACGATCTCCAACCTCCCTGGCACGCTCTGTTCGATTTTCGGTTCACAGTACGCTCGGACCCCAGACCCCCCAAAATCGTGGGCTATAGCACACTGATTTGGCTCGAAAATGCCCCGTTCACGCTGTTTCTCCTGTTTGTCCATCCAAATGGCCACGAAAAATTAAACGGACCACACTGGGATGATCCTTAACCTCCCTAGCACGCCCTGGTCAATTTTTGGCCCACAGCACGCCCGGGCCCTAGGCTCACCCTCAAAACCATGGGTTAGAGCACATCGATTTGGCTTGAAAACACCCCATTCATGCCGTTTCGCAGTTTATCCACCCAAATGACCATGAAAAATTAAACGTACCACACTGAGATGATCCCCAACTGCCCTAACATGCCTCGGCCAATTTTTGGCCCACAGCACACCTGAACCCAGGCCCACCTCCAAAACCGTGGGCTATAGCACATCAATTTAGCCCGAAAATGCCCTATTAACGTTGTTTCGCCCGTTTTTTCACCCAAATGGCCATTAAAAATTAAACGTACCACACTGGCACGATCCTCATCCTCCCTGGAACGAGTCGATCGATTTTTGGCCTATAACACACCCGAACCTCGGGCCCACTCCCAAAATCGTGGGCTATAGCACACCGATTTGGCCCAAAAATGCCCTGTTCGCGCCGTTTCTCCCGTTTGCTCACCCAAATGGCCACGAAAAATTAAACGGACCATACTAAAATGATCCCTAAACTACTTGGCACGCCCCGATCAATTTTTGGCCACAGCACGCCCGGACCCTAGGCCCACCCCCAAAACCGTGGGCTATAGAACACCTATTTGGCCCAAAAATTTCCCGTTTGAGCCGTTTCGCTCGTTTGTCTACCCAAATGGCCACGTAAAATTAAATGGACCACACTGGGATGATCCCCAACCTCCCTGGCACGCCCAGATCGATTTTTGGCCCACAGCACGCCCGGACCCCGGGCTCACCCCAAAATTGTGGGCTATAGCAAACCGATTTAGCCCGAAAATGCCCCGTGCGCACCGTTTCGCCCATTTGTCACTCAAATGGTCACAAAAAATTAAACGGATAACACTGGGACGATCCCCAACCTCCATAGCACGCCCCGGTCAATTTTCGGCCCATAACACGCCCAGACCCCGAGCCCACCCCCAAAACCGTAGGCTATAACACACTGATTTGGCCCAAAAATGCCCCGTTCATGCCGTTTTGCTCGTTTGTCCACCCAAATGGTCACGAAAAATTAAATGGTCCATACTGGGATTATCCCCAACCTCGCTGGCACGCCCAATCGATTTTTGGCCCATAGAACGTTCGGACCCCAGGCCCACCCCCAAAACCGTGGGCTATAGCACACCGATTTGGCCTGAAAATACCCCATTCACATCGTTTCACCAATTTGTCAACCCAAATGGCCACAAAAAATTA
Source organism: Capsicum baccatum var. pendulum (assembly GCA_030864225.1). NCBI lineage: Eukaryota > Viridiplantae > Streptophyta > Magnoliopsida > Solanales > Solanaceae > Capsicum > Capsicum baccatum. The sequence goes on from CM061558.1 coordinate 278,924,532, forward strand.
AACGTACCATACTGGGACGATCTCCAACCTCCATGGCACGCCCCAGTCAATTTTTGGCCCACAGCACACCCGGACCCCTAGCCCACCCCCAAAACCATGAGGTATAGCACACTGATTTGGCTCGAAAATGCTTCGTTCGCGCCGGTTCGCCCGTTTGTCCACCCAAAAGGTCACAAAAAATTAAATGGACCATACTGGGACGATCCTCAAACTCCCTGGCACGCCCCGATCAATTTTGGGCTCACAGCACACCCGTACCCTAGGCTCACCTCCGAAATCGTGCGCTATAGCACACCAATTTTGGTTGAAAATGCTTTATTCGCTCCTTTTCGGTCATTTGTCCACCCAAATGGCCACGAAATATTAAAAGGACCACACTGGGACAATCCCCAACCTCCCTAGAACTCCCAGCTGATTTTGGCCCACAGCATGCCCGGAACCTGGCCCAACCCCGAAACTGTGGGCTATAGCACACCGATGGATCGAAAATACCCCATTCGAGCCGTTTTTCCCGTTTGTCCACCCAAATAGCTATGAAAAATTAAATTTACCACTCTGGGATGATCACTAACCTCCCTGGCATGCCCCAATCGACTTTCGGCCCTCAGCACGCCCGAATCCCGGGTCCACCCCCAAAATCGTGGGCAATAACACACTGATTTTGCCCGAAATTGCCCCGTTCATGCCGTTTCGCCCGTTTGTCTACCTAAATGGCCACGACAAATCAAACGAACCACACTGGGACAATAACCATCCTCCCTGGCATACCTCGGTTGATTTTGGGCTCACAGCACGCCTGGACCCTGGTCCCACCCCCGAAACCGTGAGCTATAACACACCGATTTGGCCTGAAAATGCCATCTTCACTTCGTTTCGCCCGTTTGTCCACCCAATGGGTACAAAAAATGAAACGGACCACACTAGGATGATCCCAAAACTCCCTGACATGCCTCAATCGATTTTCGTCCCACAGCACACCCGTACCCCAAGCCCACCTCTGAAACCGTGTGCTATATTACAACGATTTGACTTGAAAATGCCCCATTCGCACCTTTTCACTTGTTTGTCCACTGAAATGGACATGAAAAATTAAACAGACCACACTGGGACGATCCCAATCTCCCTGGCACGCCTCGATCAATATTCGGCCCACAGAATGCCCAAATCCCTGGCCCACCTCAAAACTATGGGCTATAGCACACCGATTTATCCCGAAAATGCCCCATTCGCGTTGTTTCGCCCGTTTGTCCACCCAAATGACCACGAAAAATTAAACGAATCACACTTTGACAATCCTCAACCTCCCTGGCAAGTCCCGGTCAATTTTCAGCTTACATCACGTCGGACCCCGGGCCCACCCCAGTCAATTTGGTCCAAAAATGCCCCGTTTGCATCGTTTCACTCGTTTGTCCACCAAAATAGCCATGAAAAATTAAACGGACCACACTAGGATGATCCCCAACCTCCCTGGCATGCCCCAATCGATATTCGGCCCGCAGTATGCCCGGACCTTGGGTCCACCCCCAAAACTGTGGGCTATAGTGCACAGATTTGGCCTGAAAATGCCCCGTTCACGCTGTTTCGCCCGTTTATCCTCCCAAATAGTCACGAAAAATTAAATGGACCACACTGGGATGATCCTCAACCTCCCTGGCATGCCCCGATTGATTTTTGGCCCACAGAACGCTTGGAGCCTGGCCCACCCCCAAAACCGTGGGCTATAGCACACCGATTTAGCCCGAAAATACCCCGTTCACACCGTTTCACTCGTTTGTCTACCCAAATGGCCACGAAAAATTAAATGAACCATACTGGGACTATCTCCAACCTCCCTGGCATGCCTCGATCAATTTTTGACCCACAGAACGCCTGAACCCCGGGCCCACCATCGAAACTGTGGGCTATAGCACACCGATTTGGCCCGAAAACACCCCATTCAAACCGTTACGCTCGTTTGTCCACCCAAATGGCCACAAAAATTAAACGGACCACATTGGGACGATCTCCACCCTCCCTGGCATGTCCCGATCAATTTTGGCCCACAGCATGCCCGAACCCCAGGCCCACACCCAAAATCGTGGGATATAGCACACCGATTTGGCCCAAAAATGCCCCGTTCATGCTGTTTTTCCTGTTTGTCTACCCAAATGGCCACGAAAAATTAAACAGATCACACTTGGACGATCCCCAACCTCCCTGACATGCCCCGATCAATTTTTGGCCCATAGCACGTCCAGACCCTGGGCCCACCCCCGAAACCGTGGGCTATAGCATACCGATTTGGCTTGAAAAAACCTCATTCGCGCCGTTTCGCCCGTTCGTCCACCCAAATGATCACAAAAAATTAAACGGACGACATTGGCATGATTCCCAACCTCCCCGGCATGCCTCGGTCACACCCGAATCCCGGTCCACCCCTAAACTGTGGGCTATAGCACACTGATTTAGCCCAAAAATGCCTCATTTGCGCCATTTCGCCCGTTTGTCCCCCCAAATAGCTACAAAAAATTAAACAGACCACACTGGGTCGATCCTTAACACCCCTAGGATGCCCGGTAGATTTTTAGCCCACAGCATGCCCGAACCTCGGGCCCAACCCTGATACCGTGGGCTATAACACACTAATTTGGCCCGAAAATGCCCCGTTCGAGCCGTATCGCTCGTTTGTCCACCCAAATATCTACGAAAAATTAAATGGACCACACTGGGATGATCCCCAACTTAAAAATATCACACCGATTTGGCCTAAAAATGCACCATTCATGCCGTTTCGCTCGTTTGCTCCCTCAAATAGCTATAAAAGATTAAACGGACCACACAGGGATTATCCCCAACCTCCCTGGCATGCTCTGGTCGATTTTTGGCCTTCAACACGCCCGAACCCCTGCCCCACCCCCAAAACCGTGGGCTATAGAACACCGATTTAGCCCAAAAATGTCCCGTTCATGCCGTTTTGCTCGTTTGTCCACTCAAATTGCCATAAAAAATTAAATGAATCACACTGGGATGATCCCCAACCTCCCTGGCATGCCCATGTCAATTTTCGGCCCACAGCATACCCGGACCCCGGGCTCACCCTCAAAACCGTGGCCTATAACACACCGATTTAGCCCAAAAATGACCCATTCACGCTGTTTCACCTATTTGTCCACCCAAATGGCCACGAAAAATTAAATGTACCATACTGGGACGATCCCTATCCTCCTTGGCACACCCCGATCGATTTTCAGCCCACAGCACGCTCGGAGCCTGGGGACCACCCCCGAAATCGTGGGCTATAGCACACCGATTTGGCCCAAAAATGCCCTGTTCGCGTCGTTTCGCTCGTTTGTGTACCCAAATAGCCACAAAAAATTAAACAGACCACACTGGGATGATCCCCAACCTCTCTGGCATGCCGTAGTCGATTTTTTTCCCACAGCACGATTGGACCCTGGGCCCACCCCCGAAACTGCGGCTATAGCACACCGATTTAGCCCTAAAATTCTCCATTCGCGCTGTTTTGCCCGTTTGTCCACTCAGATGGCCACAAAAAATTAAATGGACCACACTAGGATGATCCCCAACCTCCCTGGCATGCCTCGGTAAAATTTCAGCCCACAACACGCTCGGACCCTGGGCCTACCCTCAAAATCTTGGGCTATAGCACACTAATTTAGCCCAAAAATGCCCCGTTTGCGCTGTTTCTCTCGTTTGACCACCCAAATGGTCACGAAAAATTAAACGAACCACATTGGGTTTATCCCCAACCTCCTTAGCATGCCTTGATCGATTTTTGGCCCACCGCACACCCGGACCCCGAACCCACCCCTAAAACCATGGGCTATAGCACACCAATTTGGCCTAAAAATACCCCATTCGCGCCATTTCGCCAGTTTGTCCTGCCAAATAGCTATAAAGAATTAAACGGACCATACTGGGATGATCCCCAACCTCCCTGGCATGCCCCGATCAATTTTTGGCCCACAGTACGCCCGGAACCTGGGCCCACCCCCGAAATCATGGGTTATAGCACATCGATTTGGCTTAAAAATGCCCCGTTCGCACTATTTAGTCCGTTGTTCACCCAAATAGCAGCAAAAAATTAAATGAACCTTTTTGGGACATTCCCCAACCTCATTGACACTCCCCGAACCTCGGGCTCACCCTCAAAACTTTGGGCTATAGCACACCAATTTGGCCCGAAAATGCCTTATTCGTACCGTTTTGCCCGTTTGTCCTCCCAAAGGGCCACAAAAAATTAAACGGACCACACTGGGACGATCTCTAACCCCCTGGCATGCCTCGTCGATTTTCGGTCAATAGCACGCCGGACCCCGGGCCCACCCCTAAAACCGTGGGTTATAGCACACCGATTTTGCCCGAAAATACCCCGTTCGCGCTGTTTCGCCTGTTTTCTACCCAAAAAGCCAAAAGAAATTAAATGGACCACACTGAGATGATCCTCATCCTCCCTGGCATGCCCAGTCGACTTTTGACTCACAGCACGCCTGGACCACGGGCCCATCCCCAAAACCATGGGCTATAGCACACCAATTTAGCCCAAAATTGCACTATTCACGCCGTTTTGATTGTTTGTCCAAAATGAGCAAGACAAATTAAATGGACCACACTGGGACGATACCCATCTTCCCTAGCACACCCCGATTGATTTTCGGCCCATAACACGCCCGAACCTCAGGCCCACCCCAGAAAATTTGGGATATAGTACAATGATTGGGCCCAAAAATGCCCTGTTTATTCCGTTTCACCCGTTTGTCAACCCAATGGCCACATAAAACTAAACAGACCACACTAGGATGATCTCCGAACTCCCTGGCACGCCCTGATCGATTTTTGGCCCACAACACACCCGTACCCAGGGCCAACTTCCAAAACCGTGGGCTATAGTACACCAATTTAACCAGAAAATGCCCCGTTCAAACCATTTCGCTCATTTATCCGCCTAAATGGACCACACTGGGGTGATCCCCAACTTCCCTGGCATTCCCCGATCAGTTTTCAGCCCACAAAACATTTGGACCCAGGGCCCACCCCCAAAACTGTGGGCTATAGCACACCGATTTAGTCTGAAAATGCCTCGTTCATGTCGTTTCGCCCGTTTGTCCACCCAAATGGTCACGAAAAATTAAACGGACCAAACTGGGATGATCCTCAACCCCCCGGTATGTCCCAGTCAATTTTCAGCCCACATCACGCCCGGACCCCTGGCCCACTCCCAAAATCGTGGGCTATAACACATAGATTTGGTCTAAAAATGCCCCATTCGCGTTATTTCACTCGTTTGTCTACCCAAATGGCCACAAAAAATTAAACGGACCACACTAGGATGATCCCCAACCTCCCTGCCATGCTTCGATCAATTTTTTGCCCACAGCTCGCTCGAACCCCAGGCCCACCCTCAAAACCGTGGGCTATCGCACATTAATTTGGCCCAAAAATGCCCTATTCACGCTATTTCACTCGTTTGTCCACCCAAATGGCCACACAAAATTAAATGAACCACACTAGGATGATCCCCAACCTCCCTGGCACGCTCCGATCGATTTTCAGCCCACAACACACCTAGACCCTGGGCCCACCCCCAAAATCGTGGGCTATAGCTCACCGATTTGGCCCATAAATGCCCCGTTCGCACCGTTTTGCCCGTTTGTCCACCCAAATGGCCTCAAAAAATTAAACGGACTACACTGGATAGATCCCCAACCCCTATGGCACGCTCTGGTCAATTTTTAGCCCACAGCACGCCCGAACCCCGGGTCCACCCAAAAATCGTGGGCTATAGCACACCGATTTAGCCCGAAAATGCCCCATTCACACCGTTTTGCCCGTTTGTCCAATCAAATGGCCACAAAAAAATTAAACGGACCACACTAGGATGATCCCCAACCTCCCTGGCATACCTCGGTCAATTTTCAGCTGACAGCTCGCTCGGACCCAGGCCCACCCCCGAAACCGTAGGCTATAGCACACCGATTTGGCCCAAAAATGTTCCGTTCGCGCCATTTCTCCCGTATATCCACCCAAATGGTCACGAAAAAATAAACGGACCACACTGGGATGATCCCCAACTCCCTGGCATGCCCCGATCAATTTTTGGACCACACCACACCCGGACCCCAGGCCCACCCTATAGCCTTGGGCTATTGCACATCGATTTGGCCTGAAAATTTCCCGTTCACGCCGTTTCACCCGTTTATCCACCCCAATGGCCATGAAATATTAAACTGGCCACACTGGATGATCCCCAACCTCCCTGGCATATCCCGAGCGATTTTTGGCCCACAACACGCCCAAAATCGTAGGCTATAGAACACTGATTTGGCTTGAAAATGCCCTGTTTGTGTAGTTTTGCCCGTTTCTCCAACCAAATGGCCACTAAAATTTAAACGAACTATACTAGGATGATCCCCAACCTTCCTGGCACACCCCGGTCGATATTTGGCCCACAGCACGCCTGGACCCCGGGCCCACCCCTAAAATCATTGGCTATGGCACACCGATTTGGCTCGAAAATGATCCCCAACCTCCCTGCCATCCCCTAGTCAATTTTTGACCCACAGCATGGTCGGACCCCGAGCCCACCCCCGAAATCGTTGGCTATAGAACACCGATTTAGCCTAAAAATAACCTGTTAACGTCGTTTCGCCCGTTTGTCCACGAAAAATTAAACGGACCACACAGGGACGATCCTCAACCTTCTTGGCACGCCCTGGTCAATTTTTGGCACATAGCATCCCGAATCCCGTGCATACCCCCGAAATCGTCGGTTATAGCACACCAATTTGGCCCGAAAATGCCCCGTTCGCACCGTTTTTCCCATTTGTCCACCTAAATGGCCATAAAAAATTAAATGGACCACACTGGGACGATCCCCAACCTCCCTGCTACGCCCCGATTGAGTTTTGACCCACAGCAGGCCCAGACCTCGGGTCCACCCCTAAAATCGTGGGCTATATCACACCGATTTATCCTAAAAATGCCCCATTCAAATCATTTCGCCCGTTTGTCCACTCAAATAGCCACAAAAAATTAAACGGACCATACTGGGATGATCCTCAACCCCCCTGGCACGCCCCCGTCAATTTTTCGCTCACAGAACGCCCAGACCCCCAGTCCACAACCAAAATCATGGGCTATAGCTCACTAATTTGGTTCGTAACGGCCCCGTTCACGCCGTTTCACCCGTTTGTCCACCCAAATGTTCTCAAAAAATTAAACGGACCACACTGAAATGATCCCTAACCACCCTGGCATGCCCCGATCGATTTTCGATCCACACTATGCCTAAACCCCTAGCCTCCCCCCAAAACCGTAGGCTATAGAACACCGATTTGGCCATAAAATGTCCCATTCACGCTGTTTCGCCTGTTTGTCCATCCAAATGACCATAAAATTAAACGGATCATATTGGAATGATCCCCAGCCTCTCTGGCATACCCCGATCAATTTTTCGTTCACAGCACGCCCGAACCCCAGGCCCACCCTTGAAACCGTGGGCTATAGCACATCAATTTGGCTCGAAAATACCCCGTTTGTGCCGTTTTGCCCTTTTGTCCACCCAAATTGCCATGAAAAATTAAACGGACCATATAGGGACGATTTCCAACCTCCCTGTTATTTCCCGTTCAATTTTGGGTCCACAGAAGGCTCGAACCCCAGGCCCACCCGCGAAATCATGGGCTATAGCTTTCCGATTCGACCCAAAAATTCTCCGTTCGCGTCGTTTCGCCCGTTTGCCCATCCAAATGGCCACAAAAAATTAGATAGACGACACTGAGAAGATCCCCAACCTCCCAGGCATGCCTCGATCGATTTTTGGCCCACAGCATGCCTGGAGCCCAGGCCCACCCTTGAAACTGTGGGCTATAGCACACCGACTTGGCTAAAAAATGCCCCGTTCGTGCTTTTTCGTCCGTTTGTCCATCCAAATGACAACAAAAAATTATACGAACCACACTAGGACGATTCCAAACCTTGCTGGCACGTACCGGTCGATTTTCGGCCCATAACATGCTTGGACCCCGTGCGCACCCCCCAAATCGTGGCCGATAGCACAGCGATTTGGCCTGAAAATGCCTCGTTTGTGGTGTTTTGCCCGTTTGTCCAGACAAATGGCCAAGAAAAATTAAACAGACCACACTGGGATGATCCTTAAACTCCATGGTATGCCCCGATCGATTTTAGCCCCACAACACACTTGGACCACGGGGCCACCCCCAAAACCGTGGGCTATAGCACACAGATTTGGCCCGAAAATGCCCAGTTCATGCCGTTTTGCCTGTTTGTCCACCCAAATGCCCACTAAAAATTAAATGGACCATACTGGGACGATCCCCAACCTCCCTGGCACGCCCTGATAGATTTTTGACGCACAGCATGCCCGAACCCCAGGACCATCCCCAAAGATGTGGGCTATATAGCACACCGATTTGGTCCAAAAATGCCCCGTTCGTGCCGTTTTGCCCGTTTGTCCACCCAAATGGCCACAAAAAAATAAATGGACCATACTGGGATGATCCCCAACCTCCCTGCCATGCCCTAGTTAATTTTTTACCCACAGCACGCTCGGACCCCGGGCCCACCTCCAAAACCGTTGGCTATAGAACACCGATTTGGCCTAAAAATAACCTGTTAACGTCGTTTCGCCCGTTTATCCATGAAAAATTAAACGAACCACACAGGGACGATCCTCAACCCTCTTGGCACGCCCTGGTCAATTTTTGGCACATATCATCCCGAATCCCATGCACGCCCTCGAAACCGTGGGTTATAGCACACCAATTTGGCCCAAAAATGCTCCGTTCGTGTCGTTTTTCCCATTTGTCCACCTAAATGGCCATAAAAAATTAAACGGACCATACTGGGACGATCACCAACCTCCCTGCCATGCCTCGATCAATTTTTGACCCACATCAGGCCCATACCTCGGGTCCACCCCCAAAATCGTGGGCTATATCACACCGCTTTGTTCCAAAAATGTCCCATTCGTATCATTTCACTCGTTTGTCCACTCAAATAGCCACAAAAAATTAAACGGACCACACTGGGACGATCCTTAACCCCCCTGGCACGCCCCTATCAATTTTTCACTCACAGAACGCCCAGACCCCCAGTTCACACCCAAAATCATGGGCTATGGCACACCAATTTGCCTCGTAAATGGCCCGTTCACGCCGTTTCACCTGTTTGTCCACCCAAATGTCCTCAAAAAATTAAACAGACCACACTGAAATGATCCCCAACCACCCTGGCATGCCCCGATCAATTTTTGGTCCACACCACGCCTAAACCCCTACCTCACCCCCAAAATCGTAGGCTATAAAACATTGATTTGTCCATAAAATTCCCCATTCATGCCATTTCGCCCGTTTGTCCGTCCAAATGACCATGAAAAATTAAACGGATCATATTGGGATGATCCCCAGCCTCTCTGGCATACCCCGATCAATTTTTGGTTCACAGCATGCCCGAACCCCGGGCCCACCTCTGAAACCGTGGGCTATAGCACATTAATTTGGCTAAAAAATGCCTCGTTTGCGCCATTTTACCCTTTTGTCCACCCAAATTGCCATGAAAAATTAAACGGACCACATGGGGACGATTCCTAAGCTCCCTGTCATTCCCCGTTCAATTTTGGGTCCACAGCAGGCTAGAACCTCGGGCCCACCTGCGAAATCATGGGCTATAGCTTGCCGATTCCGCCCAAATTCTTCGTTCGCGTCGTTTCGCCCGTTTGTCCATCCAAATGGCCACAAAAAATTAGATGGACGACACTGAGAAGATCCCCAACCTCCCAGACATGCCTCGATCAATTTTTGGCCCACAACTTGCCTGGAGCCCAGGCCCACCCTTGAAACCGTGGGCTATAGCACACCGATTTGGCTAAAAATTGTTCCGTTCGTGCTTTTACGTCCGTTTGTCCATCCAAATGACCATAAAAAATTAAACGAACCATACTAGGACGATTCCAAACCTTCCTGGCACGCCTCGGTCAATTTTCGGCCCACAACACGCTTGGACCCCGTGCGCACCCCCAAAATCGTGGCCTATAGCACACCAATTTGGCTCAAAAATGCCCTGTTTGTCCAGACAAATGGCCACGAAAAATTAAACGGACCACACTGGGATGATCCTTAAACTCCCTGGTATGCCCCGATCGATTTTCGCCCCACAGCACACCTAGACCACGGGCCACCCCCAAAACTGTGGGCTATAGCACACATATTTGGACCAAAAATGCCCAGTTCATGCCGTTTCGCCCGTTTGTCCACCCAAATGCCCACTAAAAATTTAATGGACCACATTGGGAAGATCCCCAACCTCCCTGGCACGCCTCGATAGATTTTTGACCCACAGCATGCCCGAACCCCAGGCCCACCCCCAAAAATGTTGGCTATATAACACACCAATTTGGTCCAATAATGCCTCGTTCGTGCCGTTTTGCCCGTTTGTCCACCCAAATGGCCACAAAAAATAAACAGACCACACTGGGATTATCCCCAACCTCCATACCATGCCCTAGTCAATTTTTGACCCACAACACGCTCGAACCCCGGGCCCACCCCCAAAACCGTTGGCTATAGAACACCGATTTGGCCTAAAAATAACCTGTTAACGTCATTTCGCCCGTTTGTCCACAAAAAATTAAATGGACCTCACAGGGACGATCCTCAACCTCCTTGGCACACCCTCGTCAATTTTTGGCACATAGCATCCCGAATCCCGTGCACACCCCCGAAACCGTGGGTTATAGCACACCAATTTCACCCCAAAATGCCCCGTTCGCACCGTTTTTCCCATTTGTCCACCTAAATGGCCACAAAAACTTAAACGGGCCACACTGGGACGATCCCCAACCTCCCTGCCACGCCTCGATCAATTTTAAACCCACAGCAGGCCCAAACCTCGGGTCCACCCCCAAAACCATGGGCTATATCACACCGCTTTATCCCAAAAATGCCATTAGCATCATTTCACCCGTTTGTCCACTCAAATAGCCACAAAAATTAAACGGACCACACTGGGACGATCCTCAATCCCCCTGGCACGCCCCTATCAATTTTCTGCTCACAGAACGCCCAGACCCCCAGTGCACACCCGGAATCGTGGGCTATAGCAAACCAATTTGGCTGGTAAATGGCCCATTCACGCCGTTTCACCCGTTTATCCACCCAAATGTCCTCAAAAAGTTAAACGGACCAGACTGAAATGATCCCCAACCACCCTGGCATGCCCCGATCGATTTTCGATCCACAGCAGGCCTGGACCCCAGGCTCACCCCTGAAACTGTGGGCTATAGCACACTGATTTGGCTAAAAAATGCCTTATTTGCGTCGTTTTGTTCGTTTGCCCACCCAAATGGCCTCGTAAAATAAAACAGACCATAATGAAATGATCCCCTACCTCTCTGGCACGCCCCGGTTGATTTTTGAACCATAGCACGCTCGGATCTCAGGCCTACCCCCAAAATTGTGGGCTATAGCACACCAATTTTGCCCAAAAATGCCCCGTTAGCGCTGTTTTGCCCGTTTGTCCACCCAAATGACCACAAAAAATTAAACGGACCACACTGGGACGATCTCCAACTTCCCTGGAATGCCCTGGTTGATTTTCGTCCCCACAGCACGCCCGAACCTCGGGACCACCCCCGAAACCGTGGGCTATAGCACACCAATTAGGCCCGAAAATGCCCCGTTCACACTGTTTCAGCCATTTGTCCACCCAAATGGCGACAGAAAATTAAACGGACCATACTGGGACAATCCCCAACCTCTATGGCACGCCTTGGTTGATTTTTGTCCGCACACCCGGAACTCGGGCTCACCCTAAAAACCATGGGCTATAGCACATCATTTAGCCCGAAAGTAACCCGTTCGCATCGTTTTGCCTTTTTGTCCACCGCAATAGCCATAAAATATTAAACGGACCACACTGGGACCATTCCCAACCTCTATGGCATGCGCTGGTCAATTTTCGGCACACAGCACGCATAAACCCGGGCACAACCCCAAAACCATGGGCTATCGCATACCGATTTGGCCCGAATATGCCCTATTCATGCCGTTTCTCCTGTTCGTCCACCCAAATGGCCATAGAAAATTAAACGGACCATACTGGGCGATCCCAACCATCCGACCATACCCCAGTCAATTTTTGTCCCACAGAACGATCGGACCCCAAGCCCAGCCCCAAAATCATAGGCTATAGCACACCGAATGGCCTCGAAAACATCTCGTTTAGGTTGTTTCGCCCGTTTAGCCACCCAAATAGCCATAAAGAATTAAATGGACTACACTGGGACGATCCCCAATCTCCCTGGCACGCCCCGATCAATTTTTGGACCATAGCACGCCCAAAACCCTGACACAACCCCAAAATCGTGGGCTATAACACACTGGTTTGAACCGAAAATGCCCAATTCCCGCCGTTGCGCCCGTTTGTCCACCCAAATGGCCACAAAAAATTAAATGGACCATACTGGGATGATCCCCAACCTTCCTGGCATGTCCCAGTCGATAATCGACCTATAGTACACCCAGAACCCGATCCCACCCCCAAAATGATGGGCTATAGCAAACCAATTTGGTCCGAATATGCCACATTCGAGCCAATTCGCTTGTTTATCAACCCAAATGGCCACAAAAATTAAACGAACCACACTGGGATGATCCCTAACCTTCTTGGCATGCCTCAATTGATTTTTGGCCCACAGCACGCCCGGACCCCAGGCCCACCACCAAAGCCGTGGGCTATAGCACACCAATTTGGCCCGAAAATGCCCCATTTGTGCTGTTTCGCCCGTTTGTCCACCCAAATGGACATGAAAAATTAAACGGACCACACTGGGACGATTCCCAACCCTCCTGGCACGCCTTAGTCAATTTTTGGCCCACAGCACGCCCGAAGCTCGGGCGCACCACCAACGCAGGCTATAGCACATCGATTTGGCCCGAAAATGCTCCATTTGCTTCGCCAGTTTGTCCACACAAATGGCTACTAAAAATTAAATGGACCATACTGAGATGATCCCCAACCTCCATGGCATGCCCCAGTCAATTTTCGGCCTACAACGCGCCCGAACCCCAGGCCCACCTCCGAAACAGTGGGCCATAGCACACTGATTTGGCCAGAAAAAGCCCCGTTTGCGCCGTTTCTCCCGTTTGTCCACCCAAATGGCCACTTAAAATTAAACGGACCACACTGGGATGATCCCCAACCTCCCTGGCACGCCCTGGTCGATTTTCAGCCTACAACACACCCAGAACCTGGATCTGCCCTCGAAACCGTGGTCTATAGTACAACGATTTGACCTAAAAATGCCCTGTTCGCACCGTTTGTCCTGTTTGTCTACCCAAATGGTCACAAAAATTAAATGGACCATACTGGGATGATCCCAACCTCCCTGGCATGCCTCAGTCGATTTTTGGCTCACAGCACACTTGGACCCCTGCACAACCCCAAAATCGAGAGCTATAACACACCGATTTGGCTAAAAAATGCTCCGTTTGCACTATTTCCCCCGTTTGTCTACCCAAATGGCGACGAACAATTAAACAGACCAAACTAGGATGATCCCAACCTCCCTGGCATGTCCTGGTTGATTTTTGGCCCACAACATGCCTGGACCCCGGGCCCATCCCCAAAATCATGGGCTATAGCATACCGATTTGGCCTGAAAATGTCCCGTTCGCGCTGTTTCACTCATTTGTCCACCCAAATAGCCATAAAAAATTGAACGGACCACACTGGGATGATCCCCAACATCCCTGCCATGCTCCGGCCGATTTTCAACTCACAGCACACCCGGACCCCGGGCTTACCCCAAAAATCGTGGGCTATAGCATACCGATTTGGCCCGAAAACTCTCCTTTTGCGCAGTTTTGCCCATTTGTCCACCGAAAAAGCCATAAAAAATTAAATAAACCATACTAGTATGATCCCTAACCCCTCTATCTCTCCCCGGTTGATTTTAGGCGCACAACACGATCGTACCCGAGCCCACCCCAAAAATCGTGGCCTATAGCACACCGATTTAGCCCGAAAATATCCTGTTTGCGTCGTTTTGCCCGTTTGTCCACCCAAATAACCACGAAAAATGAAATGGACCACACTGGGATGATCCCCAAACTCCCTGGCACGCCTCGTTCGATTTTCAACCGACAGCACGCTCGGACCTCGACCCACTCCCGAAACCCTATGCTATAGCATAGAATTTGGTTCGAAAATACCTCGTTCGCGCCGTTTCGCCCGTTTATCCACTCAAATGGCCACAAAAAATTAAACGGACCACACTGGGATGATCCCCAACCTACCTGACACGCCCTGGTTGATTTTTGGCCCACAACATGCTAGGAACCCGGGACCACCCTTGAAACCGTGGGCTATAGCACTCCAATTTGGACCAAAAATGTCCCGTTCGCGCCGTTTACCAGTTTGTCCACCCAAATGGCTATGAAAAATTAAACGAAACACACTGGGACGATCCCCAACCTTCCTGGCATGCCCCAGTCGATTTTTGACTCACAGAACGCCCAGACCTCGGGCCCACCCCCAAAACCGTAGGCTATAGCACACCGATTTTGCCTAAAAATGCCCCGTTCGCTTCGCCTGTTTGTCCAAACAAATGACCACAAAAATTAAATGGACCATACTGAGACGATCCTCAACCTGCCACGCCCTGATTTATTTTTAGCCCACAACACGCCGAACCCTAGGCCCACCCCCAAAATAGCGGGCTATAACACACCAATTTGGTTAGAGTATACTCCGTTCGAGCCATTTCACCCGTTTATCCACCCAAATGGCCACGAAAAATTAAATGGACCACACTAGGATGATCCCCAACCTCCCTGGTACACCCCAGTCAAGTTTGGGCCTACAACACTCATGAAAATCGGACCCACCCCCAAAATCTTGGGCTAAAGTACACCGATTTGGCTTGAAAATTCCCCATTCGAACCGTTTCGCCCGTTTGTCCACCCAAATGGCCAAAAAAATTAAACAGACCATACTGGGACAATCCCTAACCTCCTGGCATGCTTCGATCGATTTTTGGCCCGCACCACACTCAGACCCCGTGCCCTTCCCCAAAATCGGGGTCTATAGCACACCAATTTGGCTCGAAAATGTCCCATTCACATCGTTTCACCCGTTTGTCCACCCAAGTGGCCACAAAAAATTAAACGGACCACATTGGGATGATCCCAACATTCCTGTCATGCCCTGGTCGATTTTTGAATCACAACACGCCCGGACCCCAGGACTACCCTTGAAACCATGGTCCATAGCACACTGATTTGGCTCGAAAACTCCCCATTCGCGTAGTTTCACCTGTTTGTCCATCGATATGGCCACAAAAATTTGAACCGTCCATACTGGGACGATCTCTAACCTCGCTAAACCTCCCCAATCGATTTTCAGCCCACAACACGCTCGAACCTGGGCCCACCCTAAAAACCGTGGGCTATAGCACATCGATTTAGCTCGAAAATGCCCTGTTCGCGTCGTTTTACTTGTTTATCCACCCAAATAGCCACGAAAAATGAAACGGATCACACTGGGATAATCCCCAACCACCCTGGCATGCCCCGGTCAATTTTCAACCCACAGTACGCCCGAACCCCGGCCCACTCCAGAAACCATGGGCTATAACATAGCGATTTGGCCCAAAAATACCCTGTTTGCGCCATTTCATAGCGATTAAAAGGACCATGCTGGGACGATCCCCAACCTCCCTGGCATGCCCCGGTCAATTTTCGGCCAACAGCATACCCGGATCCAGGTCCACCCCCAAAACTATGGACTATAGCACACCGATTTGGCTTGAAAATGCCTCATTCGCACTGCTTCGCCCGTTTATCCACGTAAATGGACATGAAAAATTAAATGGACCAGACTGGGACAATTCCCAACCTCCCTGGCACGCTTCGGTCGATTTTTCACCCACAGCACGCCTGGACCCCTGGTCCACCCCCAAAACTGTAGGCTATAACACACCGATTTAGCCTATAAATGCCCCGTTCGCGCTGTTTTGCCCATTTGTCCACACAAATGGCCACAAAAATTTAAACAGACCACACTGAGACGATTCCAACGTCCCTGCCATACCCTGGTTGATATTTAGCTTACAGCACGCCTGGAAACTGGGCCCACCCCCAAAACCATGGGTTATAGCATACCGATTTGACTAAAAATATCCCGTTCGCGCAGTTTTGCCTGTTTGTCCACCAAAATGGACACAAAAAATTAAACAGGCCACACTGGGACGATCCTCAACCCCCCTAAAATGCCCCGATCAATTTTTGGCTCACAGGACGCCTGGACCTCGAGCCCACCCCCAAAATCGTGGGCTATAGCACATCAATTTAGCCCGAATATGCCCCGTTCTTTGTCCACCCAAATGGCCTCGAAAAATAAAATGAATCACACTGGGACGATCCCCAACCTGGCTGGCACACCCCGGTCGGTTTTCAGCCCACAGCACGCCCAGGTTATAGGACACCGATTTTGCCCGAACATTTCCTATTAGCATCGTTGCGCCCGTTTGTAGACCCAAATGGCCACAAAAAATTAAACAGACCACACTGGGATGATCCCCAACCTCCCTGGAATACCCTGGTTGATTTTTGGCCCATAACATGCTCGGACTCCAGGCCCACCCCTAAAATCTGGGCTACAGCACACCAATTTGGCCAAAAAATGCTCTGTTCGCGCCGTTTCGCCAGTTTTTCCACCCAAAATGGTTACGAAAAATTAAACTAACCACACTGGGACGATCCCCAACATCCCTGGCATTCCTCGATCGATTTTCTGCCCACAGCACGCCCGAACCCCGGGCCCAACCCCAAAACCGTCGGCTATAGCACACCGGTGTGGCCCGAAAAATGCCCAGTTCGTGCCGTTTGTCTACCCAAATGGCCACAAAAAATTAAACGAACCACACTGGGATGATCCCCAACCTCCTTGGCATGCCCTGGTTGATTTTTGGTCCACAGCACACCAGGACCCCGGGCCTATCCCTGAAACCTTGGGCTATAGTGCACCGATTTGGCCCGAATATGCCCCGTTCACGATGTTTTGCCCGTTTGTCCATCCAAATAGCCGCCAAAAATGAAACGGACCACACTGGGACAATCCCCAACCTGGCTGGCATGCTCGGTCAATTTTCAGCCAATAGCATGCCCTGACCCCGGGCTCACCCCAAAAATTGTGGGCTATAGCACACTGATTTGGCCCGAAAATGCACCGTTCACGCCATTTCGCCTTTTTGTCCACGCAAATGGCCACAAAAAATTAAACGGACCACACTAAGATGATCCTCAACCTCCCTGGCATGCCCTGATCGATTTTCATCCCACAGCACGCCCGAACCCCGGGACTACCCCTAAAACCGTGGGCTATAGGATACCAATTTAGCTCGAAAATGCGTTGTTCCCGTCGTTTTGCCCATTTGTCCACTCAAAATGGCTATGAAAAATTAAACGGATCATACTGGGATGATCCCTAACCTCCCTGGCATGCCCAGATCAATTTTCTGGCCACAGCACGCCCGAACTGTGGGCCCAACCCTGAAATCTTAGGCTATAGCACACTAATTTGGCCCAAAAATGCCCTATTCGTGCCGTTTTGCTCTTTTGTCCATCCAAATGGTCACGAAAAATGAAACGGACCACACTGGGATGATCTCCTACCTCCCTGGCATGCCCCGATCAATTTTTGGCCCACAGTACGCTTGGACCCCAGGTCCACCCCCAAAACTGTGGGCTATAGCACACTGATTTGGCCCGAAAATGCCCCGTTCATGCCGTTTCTCCCGTTTGTCCATGTAAATGGAAACAATAAATTAAACAGACCATACTAGAACTATCCCCAAAGTCTGTGCCACGACCCGATCAATTTTTGGCTCACCGCATGCCAGGGCCCTAGGCCCACCCCAAAAACCGTGGGCTATAGCACACCAATTTGGCCCAAAAATACCCCGTTCGCGCCGTTTCGCCCGTTTCTCCATCCAAATAGCCACAAAAAATTAAACAGACCATACCGGGATGATCCCCATCATCGCTGGCATGTCTCGATCGATTTTGAGCCCACAGCACACCCGGACCCCGGTCCAACCCCAGAAACCGTAGGCTATAGCACTCTGATTTGGCCTAAAAATTCCCCGTTCGCGCTGTTTCGCCCGTATGTCTCCTAAATGGCTACGACAAATGAAACAAACTACATTGGGATGATCCCCAACCTCCCTGGCATGCCTCGATCAATTTTTGACCCACAGCACGCTCGGACCTCGGCCAACCCCCAAAACCATGCGATATAGCACACCAATTTGGCCCGAAAGTGCCCTGTTCATACCGTTTCGCCCGTTTGTCTACATAAATGGCCACGAAAAATTAAACGAACCACACTGGAATGATCCCCAACCTCTTTGGCATGCCCGGGTCAATTTTTACCCCACAGCACGCCTGAAACTCGGGCCCACCCCCAAAACTGTGGGCTATAGCACACCGATTTGGCTCAAAAATGCCTCGATCACATTTTTTCGCCCGTTTGTCCACCCAAATGCCTATAAAAAATAAAACGGACCACACTAGAACGATCCCCAACCTCCCTGGCATGCCCCGATCGATTTTTATCCCACAGCATGCCCGGAACCTGGGCCCACCCTAAAACCGTGGGCTATAGCACACCGATTTGGCCCAAAAAATGCCATGTTCACCCTGTTTTGCCCATTTGTCCACCCAAAATGGCCACAAAAAATTAAACAGACCATACTAGGGAGATCGCCAACCTCCCTAGCATGCCCCAATCGATTTTTGGCCCAAAGCATGCCCGGACCCTGGGCTCAACCCCAAAACTATGGGCTATAGCACACTGATTTGGCCCGAAATCGCCCCGTTCGCGCCATTTCGCCCGATTGTCCACCCAAATTACCACAAAAAATGAAATGGATCATACTGGGATGATCTCTAACCTCCCTGGCATGCCCTAGTCAATTTTCAGATCACAGCATTCCCGGACCCCGGGCTCACTCCCGAAATAGTGGGCTATAACACACCAATTTGACTCGAAAATGCATCGTTCACATTATTTTTTTGCCCAAATGGCCACAAAACATTAAACGAACCATAGTAGAACGATCCTCATCCTACCTGGCACGGCCCGGTCGATTTTAAACCCACAGCATGCCCAGATCCCGAGCCCACCCCCAAAACCGTAGGCTATAGCACACCGATTTGGCCTGAAAATACCCCATTCACACTGTTTTACCCGTTTCTCCGCAAAAATGGCCACAAAAATTAAACGGACCATATTGGGATGATCCCCAACATCCCTAACATACCCCCAATTGATTTTCAGCCCACGGCATGCCCGAACCCCTGACCCACCCCTAAAATTGTGGGCTATAGTACACCGATTTTGCCAAAAATGCCTTGTTCGCGCTGTTTCACCCTTTTGTCCACCCAAATGGCCACGAAAAACTAAACGAACCAAACTGAGATGATCCCCAACCTCCCTGGCATGCCCCGATCAATTTTTAGCCCACAACACGCCCGGACCCTGGGTCCACCCCCAAAACCATGGGCTATAGCACACTGATTTAGCCCGAGAATATCCCGTTCTCACCGTTTCACACTTTTATCCATCCAAATGGCCATGAAACATTAAACGGACCACACAAGGATGATCCCCAACCTGCCTGACATGCCCTGGTTGATTTTTGGCCCACAGCACTCCCGGACCCCTGGCCCAGCCCCGTAACTATGGGCAATAGCACATCAATTTAGCTTGAAAATATCCCGTTTGCGCCGTTTCCCCCATTTATCCATGCAAATAGACACAAAGAATTCAACGGGTCACACTGGGACGATCCCCAATCTCCCTGGCATGCCCTGGTCAATTTTCAGCCCACAGCACGCCCAGACCTCAAGCACACCCCCGAAACCATGGGTTATAGCATAACAATTTGGCTTGAAAATTCTTCGTTTGCGCTGTTTTGACCGTTTGTCCACCCAAATGGCCACAAAAAATTAAATGGAATACACTGGGATGATCCCCAACCTCCTGGGCATGCCCTGGTTGATTTTTGGCCCACAGCAGCCCAAACCCTAGGCCCACCCCCAAAATCGTGGTCTATAGCACACCGATTTGGCTCAAAAATACCCCGTTTGCACCGTTTTACCCATTTGTCCACACAAATAGCCACGAAAAATTAAACGAACCATATTGGGATGATCCACAACCTCCCTGGCATGCCCGAATCGATTATCGTCCCACAACACGCCTAGACCCCGAGACCACCCCCAAAATCGTGGGTTATAGCACACCAATTTGGCTCGAAAATGCCTCATTAGCGCCGTTTTGCCCGTTTGGCCACCCAAATTGCCATGAAAAAATAAACGGACCACACTGGGACGATCCCCAACCTCCCTAGCATACCCCGATCGATTTTTGGCCAACAACACTTCTGGAATCCGAGCCCACCCCTAAAACCATGGGCTATAGCACACCTATTTAGCCCAAAAATGCTCCGTTCACGCCATTTTGCCCGTTTGTCCACCCAAATAGCCATGAAAAATTAAATAGACCACACTGGGATGATCCCCAACCTCCCAAGCATGCCTCGGTCAGTTTTTGGCCCACTGCAAGCCCAAACCCCGGGCTCACCCTCAAAACTGTAGGCTATAGCACACCGATTTGGCCTAAAAAAACCTCGTTTCGTGCTGTTTGGCCCGTTTGTCCACCCAAATGGCTATTAAAAATTAAATGAAGCACACTGGAATGATCCCTAACCTCCCTGGCATGCCTCGATCGATTTTTGGTCTACAGCATGCCCGGATCTCGACCCACCCCCAAAACCGTGGGCTATAGTACAAGGATTTGGCTCGAAAACCCCCCATTCGCGCTGTTTTACCCATTTGTCTACCCAAATGGCCATGAAAAATTAAACGTACCATGCTGGGACAATCCCCAACCTCCTTGGCATGCACCTATCAATTATCGGCCCACAGCACGCCCAGACCCCGAGCCCACATCCAAAACTGTGGGTTATCGCACACTGATTTGGCCCAAAAAATGCCTCGTTCTCGCCGTTTCACCAGTTTGTTCACCCAAATGGCCATGGAAAATTAAACGGACCACTCTGGGATGATCCCCAACCTCTCTGGCACGCCCCAGTCGATATTCAGTGCAATAAACTCCCGTACCCCGGGCCCACCCTTGAAATCGTGGGATATAGCACACCAATTTGGCTCAAAAAATCTCCATTTGCGCTGTTTCGCCTGTTTGTCCACTCAAAAAGCCACGAAAAATTAAACAGACCATACTGGGATGATCCCCAACCTCCCTGGCATGCGCCGATCAATTTTTGGCCTGCAGCACACCCGAATCTCGGGCCAACCCTCAAAACCATGGGATATAACACACTAATTTGGCCTGAAAATACCCTGTTCATGCCGTTTCGCTCATTCATCCACCCAAATTGCCACAAAAAATTAAACGGACCACACTGGGATGATCCCCAACCTCCCTGGCATGCCCCGATCAATTTTTAGCCCATAGCACACCCGGATCCCAGGCTAACCACCAAAACCGTAGGTTATAGCACACCGATTTGGCTCGAAAATGCCCCGTCCGTGCCAGTTTTCTCGTTCGTCTACCCACATGGTCACGAAAAATTAAATAGACCACACTGGGATGATCTCCTAACCTCCCTGGCATGCCCCGATCGATTTTTGGCCCATAGCACATCCGAACCCCGGGTCCACCCCTAAAATCGTAGGCTATAGCACATTGATTTGGCCTGAAAAAGCCGCATTCACGCTCTTTTGCCCGTTTGTCCGCCCAAATGGCCATAAAAAATTAAATGGACCATACTTGGACAATCCCCAACCATCCTGGCATGCCCTAGTCAATTTTTGGCACACAACACACTCGAAACCCCGGCCCACACCCAAAATCGTAGGCTATAGCACATCGAATTGGCTCGAAAATGCCTCGTTTGCTCCGTTTCACCCATTTTCCACACAAATGGGCACAACAAATTAAAAGAATCATACTGGGACGATCCCTAACATCCCTGCCACACCCCGATTGATTTTTGATTCACAGCACGCCCATACCCTAGGTCCACCCCCAAAACTGTGGGCTATAGCACACCAATTTGGCCTGAAAACAGTCCGTTCACCCTTTTTCGCCCATTTGTCCACCCAAAATGACCACAAAAAATTAAACAGACCACACTGGGATGATCCCCGACCATCCTAGCATGCCCCGATCGATTTTCTACCCATAGCATGCCCGGACCATGGGCCCAACCCCAAAACCGTGGGCAATAGCACACCCATTTGGCTCAAAAATGCTCCTTTCGAGCCGTTTTGCCCATTTGTCCACCTAAATGACCACGTAAAATGAAACGGACCAAACTGGGATGATCCCCAACCTATATAGCATCTCCAGTTAATTTTTGGCCCACAGCACACCCGGACCACGTGCCCACTCCCAAAACCGTGGGCTATAGCACATAGGTTTGGCCCGAAAATGCCCCGTTTACGCCGTTTCATCCATTCATCCACCAAATGGCCACAAAAAATTAAATGGACCACACTGGGATGAACCCCAATCTCTCCCTGGCATGCCTCAATCAATTTTCATCCCACAAAACGCTCGGACCCCTGGCCCACTCCTGAAACCGTGGGTTATAGCACACCGATTTAACTGAAAATGCCCCGTTCATGCTGTTTTGCCCGTTTGTCTACCAAATGGCCACGACAAATTAAACGGACCACACTGGGATGATAACCATCCTCCCTGGAATGCCTCGGTTGATTTTCGGCCCACAGCACGCCCGGACCCCTGGCCCACCCCTAAAATCGTGGGCTATAGCACACCGATTTGGCCCGAAAATGCCCCGTTCGCTCTGTTTCGCCCGTTTATCCATCCAATGGCTACGAAAAATTAAACGGAGGACACTAGGATAATCCCTAAACTCCCTGGCATGCCTCGATCGGTTTTTGGCCCACAGCACACCCGTACCCCGGGTCCACCTCCAAAACCGTGGGCTATAGTACACCCATACACGCGATATTAATGATTCCACATAGAAATGGTATCTTTCAAGCTTTAACTTTCAAAAAGGCTATTGGTAAAGACACCACCCTCATTACTACTGCCGATATTAATAGAGTTCTTAAGCAAAACAACTACACTAACCAATTGTTGTATGTTGTTGCCAGACAAATCGAAAGTTCCAAAGGCCCTACTTCGATTGGTGATAAGCCTAGTACCTCCAAATACATCCCTCACATTGAGGCTAATCCCATTTTTAAGATCCCTAAATTTTCTAGGGATGATTTCTCTAAACTCGCTAGTCAAATCACCTCTGATCCAGAGATTTTAGAAAAAATCAATGACCAGCTTATGAAGCTTAAGCTTACTGAAAAGCCACCTTCCGGTAGTAAACCTACTAAAAACCTGATCCTTCTAGTAGTAAACCTACTTAAAAACCTGATTCTTCTAGTGGTAAACCCACGACTGACAAAATTGGGATGATTAATAAAACTAAGGAACAGGTTCATTATATCAAAACTGGCCAATATCACAATAATTTTTTTTATGCCAGGCCCTCTTTCCCGGATATGCAGTTTGAAGAAAATAGTTTTCTTTCATCATATTTTAATGATGGAGGAAGCATAACTGAATGGAACATTGATGGCCTTGAAGAGCATCAAATTTATAATAAACTTTGTGAGATGGGAATTGCTATTACTGCTTATAAGATTAGGAAAAGTGGGGATAAACACTCCGCTCATACGCTTATAGTAGGATTTATTGGAATGTTGAGACATTGGTAGGACAACTATCTCACCGAAGGATAAAAATAAGATTCTTGAGGCAGTAACCTTCAAAGAAGTTATAAAAATTGAAAATGATATCCAAACGAAGGCAATCAATCCTGTGGAGGATGCTACAACAACTTTACTCTACTGCATAGCCCAATATTTTATTGGCGAGCCTAAACTCTTTCAAGACAGGAGTCTAGAAATCCTTAATAATCTATACTGTAAAAAGTTAGAGATTTCAAGTGGTATAAAGATATGTTTATCCAAAAGGTCATGATTAGGATTGCAATAATGACTTTTAGAAAGAAAGATTTATTAACCGTCTTCCCCTTTTGTTCGCTGAATAGGTACGAACTAAAATCAGAGATAGATGCGAAGGGAAGATACCCTATGAGCACTTAACTTATGGAGACCTTGCTAGTATTATCACCGTCATCACTTTTGAACTTTGCACAGATTTAAACCAAAAGAAATAACTCAAGAAAGAGCAAAAACTATTTTTTTCAGAACTTGGAAGCTTCTGCCAAGACTTTGGTTTTCCAAAGCTTACTCCACCTTCTTCCAAAAGAAAGGAAAAAAAGGTCTCAAAAAAATTATCCTCTTCTAGGAAAAAGATACAAGGTAAAGGTCGAAGAGATAAAAGACCTAATAGAAGATTTAAAAGAAAAAAATCTTCATCTAAGGATCCCTCTAAAGATGAATGTTGGACTTGTGGAAAAAGAGGACACATATCCAATCAATGTCCTTAAAACAAGAAAAAGAAGAAGAAGATAAATCTTATAGGAATTGATAAAGAAACCAAACAAAAGCTATGTTCTATCCTCGAAGAGAAAGAATATGAGTCTGAGGTTTCTTCAGAAGAAGGAGAGTGCAGTGATGAAGAATTCATCAATGTTGCAAATAATTCTGAGTATGAGTCTGAAAATAGTGAGGTAGAATGCAACTGCCAAGGAACATTTTGCTATTGTGATAGCAAATCTATAAGCGTTCTTTCTGAAAATACTATTGAAACTTTGTTTACCACCATCTAATATATCAAGGATGATGAGGCAAAATGAAAATATCTTCTGGAATTAAAAAAGCTTGTCACTCAGCAAAAGCATAATGACAAACCCATGGTTACTCCTTTTAGCATGAAAGATGTCATGCAGAGGTTTGATACAAGAAAAGAACCTTCTATCAGTGATCTTCGATGAGAAGTCAATTTTCTTAAAGAAGAGATTAGAGAAGTCAAAGCTAGACTTCACAAGATTGAAATTGATGCCCTAACAGAACAAGTTCTTAAAAGGGTAGATCTACCTAAAGAAGGAACTTCAGATAGCAAGGATTTGTCTCTTAAGGATAGTGAAAATAATGACGAGAGAGATCCAGGTATTGATGTAATCTCTCAGGTTAGGCCTCCAGTAATCATATTTTGATTAAACTTGTTATTAATGATGATTTAATCATTCACAAAGTTGCTTTATTTAATAGTGGTACAGACAGAAACTGTATTGACGAAGGACTCATCCCCACCAAATATCTCCAAAAAGGAAATGTAAAACTATATGGAGCTACAAATGAAAGGATTGGTATTGATTACAAATTTCCTAAAGCCCATATTTGCAACAATGGAATTTGTCTTGTTAATGATTTTGTTATTACAAAAGATATTAACGAAGAAATTATTTTGGGACTGTCATTTGCAACCTAGTTAAAACCCTATCTTATTGATTTTACTCATATACGCAGTACTATTTTAGGGGTAGAACTTGCTTTCCCACTTATGAAAATTATGACTTTGGAAGAAAGTCAATTTCTACATAAACATACTGCCTTTAAAATAAATCTTTTGCAAAATCAAATTGGCTTTCTCAAAAATGCTATTAGAAATGCAAAAATTGAGCAAATTTTAAAATCCCCGAAGATGGTATTCAAAATTGCCAATCTTCAAAAAACTTTTGAAAAAGAAATTTTCTCAGATTTTCCAAATGATTTTTGGGAAAGGAAATCACACACTGTTGATTTACCTTATATTGAAGGGTTTAATGAAAAGTCCATTTCCATAAAGCTATGCCGATCAAAATAAACCATGAATTAATAAAAATCTATAAAAAGGAAATTGACAACCTTTTTAAAAATAATATCATTCGCCCTTCAAAATCTCCGTGGAGCTGTTCAGCCTTTTATGTTAACAATGTTGCAGAGAAATAACAGGGCGCTCCCAGACTTGTTATTAATTACAAACCGCTAAACAATGTTTTAAAATGGATTCGATATCCTATCCCTAACAAAAGGGATCTCTTGAAACGTACCTATAAATCCAATATTTATAGTAAGTTTGATATGAAGTCGGGATTTTGGGAAATAGAGATTTCTGAAAAGGATAAATATAAAACTACTTTTAATGTATCATTTGGACAATTTGAATGGAATGTTACGCCTTTCGAGTTAAAAATGCCCCTTTAGAATTTTAAAATATCATGGATAATATTTTCAATCACATTAGTCATATATCAATTGTTTATATTTATGATGTTTTAATCTTTTCAGAGGACATTGATTCTCATTTCAAACACCTAAACATTTTCTTTATAATTGTTCAGCACAATGGCCTTGTCGTTAGTGTTAAAAAGAAATGAAAATCTTTCAAAAAAAATAAGATTTCTTGGGCATGATTTATATCAAGGTTCTTATATACCAATTTGTAGAGCCTTTGAGTTTGTAGAAAAATTCTCTGATGTTATTACTGACAAAACTCAACTCCAAAGGTTCTTAGGAAGCCTTAATTATATTGCAGATTTCATCCCCAAGGAAAGGCAAGTATGTAAACCTCTTTTTGACATGTTGAAAAAGAATCCTCTTCCTTGGAAAGAAGATCATACTAACGTTGTTATAAAGGTAAAAGAAATGGTCAAGGATTTACCTTGTCTTGGAATTCCTAACCCAAATTATTTTATGATTGTCGAAACTGACGCTTCTGACATTAGATATGGAGGAATTCTTAAGCAAAGAGAAACTCCTACCTCAGTAGAAAAATTGGTTCGTTATACTTCTGGAGTCTGGAACTCTGTTCAAAAGAATTATAGTACTGTTAAAAAAGAAATTCTCTTAATTGTTTTGTGTATTACTAAATTTTAGGATGATTTGATTAACAAAGAATTCCTGCTTAGAGTAGATTGCAAATCTGCTAAAGATATTCTTCAAAAAGATGTTAAGAATTTAGTTTCCAAACAAATATTTGCAAGATGACAGGTGCTATTATCTACTTTTGATTTTCAAATAGAATTCTTAAAAGAAGAAAATAACTCTCTTCAAGATTTTCTAACTCGCGAATTTTTGCAGGGAAAAAATGAGGCCAACCAGAGTTAGGCCCAACAAGAACCTTGTAAAAAATAAAGAGGAGGAGAGCAGAAGCCAATCCACCAGCCCATTCAACATCATGCCATCATGAAATGACTAAAAAAAATTTTGGTCTTAGGGCAATTTCCACCCATAAATCCTACCCTCACTATAAATCCTTTCCCATCTTTACCAAGCTCCTCTTCTTCAAATCCTGTGAAGAAACCTTTTGCAAAAGAATTCGAACCATGTTCGCTTTTTCCATTCGGAAAACCTAGATTTTCTGTGCTACAAATTAAAGAAAATTATGCCATGAAGACTCCTAAAAGTTATTCTGAAGCAGTGTCACCTTCAGCCACCCTAACTCAAAAGGTTAAAGAAACCTTTACTAACATTTCTTTGCAGGTGGCTCCAATCCTAGCTTTGGATAATGGTGCGACCTCTGTATTGTGAATGGAACTATGTTGATTCCGATAGCCCTCTAAAAAGCAAAAAATATTATGAATTCATTTTTATCGACGCTGGCTCTATCGAAATAGAGCATCAACTGCGGGATGAACATGACCATAAAAGTATAACTTATTCAGAGTTTACCATTAAAAAGATTTTAACTCCTTTGAATGACGGGTGGACTATTTACTTACTCCCATTGTTCTTTCTAAGGAACACAGACCTCAAACTTATAACTGGCATGATTATAAAAATGTATAGTTTAATTTCTAATATTTACGGCCAACTACCCACACTTGGTTTGTAAAGTATAGCCCCGAATTAGCAAAATATGTTATCCCAAGATGGTTCTATGAATAGTGGAATTATTTTGGACGTAATCAGGATGTTTTACCTAAAACATTTCTAGAAAAATTTGGTCAATTTCAAATTGATCAAGGCATTTCCTCCCTACCTGGACACATAAAATTGTGTAAATATTTTATCCAAAAAAGGATTTCTTATATTATCAGCTGGACCTTTGCAGTTCATGAATTTGACATGCTAAAATACTTGTCTAAAGAAATTTTCATTCGAGGATGGACTCCTGCACCAAAGTATGCACCAAGGGACTCTCTGAAATCCTCACCAAGTACTTTGATCAAGAAATCACCATCAAAGAGTGATTTAAAAAAGAGACTCCAAAAAGTTCTTTCAGAAATTGACGATGACCTTAACGAAGCTGCCATCATGAAATTATTGGATGAAGCTTCATCTCAAAGAGAAGACAATGGGGATATGATAAAACCATGAGGTTCAGAACAATCTTATCTGGATCCATTCTATGATTAATCCTAATTGAGGTTATTAAATACCAGAATAATTAGTTCCTTAGATAGAGACTCAAAGAGTCAGAATTATCGACAGGGTAAGAATAGAGACTCTGATACAAGCCAAATAGCTATCTATACTTATGAAGACATCATTGGATCCCAATGCATAAATACTCAAGACTTGGTCACCTCAAAGACCCAAGAACATGCATGGAGGACCTATTTTGAGCATGACATAAAGCAAAGCTGTGTGTGAAAGATTGCGTGGGGGCTTACCTTTGATGCCAACCCGAGTCTACAAGTGTTGAAGCATGACCCCTTTTATTAAGGGTATTTTGGCCATTTTGCTATGTAATAAGCTAGTCTATAAATAGTCTTCTATTAGGTCATTTGCTCTTTAGTTGATTATGGATCTTTGAGAGTCATTGAAAGACTTTTTCTTTTCTCTTTGAGATGTAGTGTAGGGCTTGGAAAATCTAAGTAGTGTAGGGCTTGGAAAAGCCATTATTAATCCTTGCTTAGAAATGGTGGTTGTAAGGCAGAGTTGATTCCCTTAGCGGTCACCGTAAGAGTTTGGTGTTGTTATTGTGGGTCTTAGGGGTCTTATTGTTTGATACATGGTTTGGTTCCTTTTTCTTGTAATCTCGTATGTCAAGCTATTTATCTTACTTTATTGTATTTGTTTGTTATCTTGTTTCTCTTAGTCTTCATTTCTTTAGGTCATTCTTGTATCATTTGGTATCAAAGCATGGCTTGATCTTGTTCCTACAAGATCAATCTTGGGCTCATAAACTTGAAAATTAAAAAAAAGTGTCAGAAAACTGAAAAATCAAAAAGAGGCAAATCTGTCCATTTTTTGTGTTCTTGGCCGAAATTGTGTTCTTCTTGTTGTTTTTGTTTTGGCTGAGATTTGTGTCTAAATATAGGTGTGTTTTGATTGTATTAGTTGTTCCTAAGTGTTAGTTTTGTCTTCACTAACATCCTTGAGTCTAGATCCAAGTTGAGCTTGAACATTGTTATTGGTATTGTTGTTACGGTTTCAAGAACTTGAACATTGTTGGTGTTGTTGTATGGACCAAAACTTGAAGGTGGTTTGAGGTCGTGTTGTTGGTATTTTGTTGTGATTTTTAAGCTTGAAAAAGGTGTTGTTGATTGTTGGAGGGTCAACATGAGGCTATGTTTTCAAACTTCTATTGAAAGTTCTTGTTGTTCTAGATTATCTTCATGTCTAGTTGCAAAAAAGCTCTTCAATGGTGTTGTTTGATCCAAAAGCCAAGTGGAAAGAAATGAGGCCTTTGTTAGTCTTTAAAACAAATCCTAAATACCTACCAAAAGGGAAGGAGGACAAAAAGATCAATAAAAGACTTGGTACTAAAAGAGGGAAAAAACCACTTTTCTAGGTATCCAAAGGAGGAAAGGACCACCAACCCTTCAAAAAGGTGTCTTGCCCAAAAGGTGTAAGACAAGTCAAACCTTTTTTAATATGAAAAAGGGCTCTAATATTGATATTTTTCTTCCCCAAGGCCGAAATACACTTCTTCACAAATTGAAAATTAAACCAAAATTTTAAATTTGGAAAAATAAGAACCTTTCAAAAACCGCAACCAATCCTAAACCGCCACATCACCAATTTTTGTACAATACCGAAACTTAGGGCTCAAAACCTTGGATTATTAGATTCTTATTGTTGATTCTTAGTTTCATTTTTTTTATTCTTATACTAATTGGCAGCTAGTAAATACCTACTAAGTTGTAAATTAGTTTTGAATACGTTTCTTTCGTGTCTTCGTTATTTGTGTGCTTTTCTCGTTTGTAACTCGTAGTAACATCTTTATTTCAAGTTCATAAGTGAATTTTGTTTTGTGTCTTAAGTCAATTAAAACAAGAATCCATTCTGGCCGCCAAGTAGGATTGACATCTTATTTACTACCTAAGTATAAGGAACTTTCAATATTCGCCGCTCCAATTGTGAGAATCACAAAGGTGAGTGTATCGAGTGTTGGTAAGGAGCTTTTTGTTTTCTTTTGTTTGTTGTTGTCTTTTTTTCTGTTTTGTTAGGTACCATGGCTGCACATAATTTCAAGGCCACGTGTGATCGCATCCATGACAATCTTGAAGATATGCAACAACACATTGAAATTATATGCCAATTGTTACCCAAACTCTTCCCTCAAAATCCAATTGTCCAAACAACTTGCGATAAGAGCTTTCTGAAGAAAGTTGTTGCCCAATCTTGTGGTGGAATTTCACACCGAGGTAAAGACGAACATACTCATGAACGTGAAGGTAAAATAGCTAACCCTTACACTTTTGTGCATGTGAATGATAATTGTGTGGCTAGTAGCCCATTAAGTGTGAGTAGCAGCTTACCTATTTGTGAGTCTATTGATTCTTTGCCTCTTGTTGATGATGTACTTATTATTAGTGTGGATACACTAGTTGATCCTATTGATAACCAAATTGACTCTTCTTGTAAGATCAATTTATGTCCACCTAGTGTTGAAGCCAATGTGTTGAATAATAGTACATCATCTTGTGGGAATTGTGTTGATCAACTTATGTGTGAAATTTTTCCACCACTTGAGGATGTGTGTGATGTGTTTAATGGATCATAAGTGAGTGATGATATTGAAAATATTGATCAAATAAATAGGAGTGACCCCTTTAGCATGACCTCTAGTAAATGTTCTACTCTCGGTTTTGCTCATAGGGATAATCATGTGCTTGAAACATCTTGGATACTTGATAATGATCTTTTAGAGAACGGATTTCCATGTTCTATATCCTTTTCATGGATAGATCCTTCTCTCTCTAAGGATAACATCTTGTTTGAAGATGATGAGTCCACTCCTAATGAACCTAGTGGTGAGAATGAAGTTGAAGGTATAGCTTGTCTTGAAAGCTATAGCCTATATGCCAACCCACTATGGTGTGACAACATTCCTCCTAAAGATGAAAATCTCTTCTTAGAAGATGAGAGTACTCTTAAGGGAAGGGAATGTAAGGTATTGGAAAGGAATGATCAATTGAGTGATGATAATTTTGACTTGCTTGAATTCTTAAGAAACCCAATAAGTGATTGTTCCTTGAAAATTAATTGTGGTTGTGATCTTTTATATGACACCCCACCCATGTTTGGTGACTATGGGGATGAATTGCTTGTTTCTTGTGAAGACTTAAGTAATAATTCTTTGGACTTTGGAGGTGGTATATGTCTACTTGAGGGTACTTCCATATAAAGAGAAGGTGTCCATTGTTTAGAAATTACTTCTTCTACTATGTGTGACCTTATTGTTGAGAGTACTCATGGTGATGATAGTGAAACTAGTAGTGAGTACATACATAAGGATACCTTAGTTGAAGTTGACTTGAGTGATACCTTTCTCCACTCCCTTTTTGCTTTTAATGATATATATGCTATTGTAGAGAGTATATCTTGTAGTTTGGGTAAAGCCTATGGGGAAAGGAAGTGTTGTCTAGACCCGTGTCTATGGATACTCTTTCCATTTGACCCCGATGCCAAATATGGAAATTGTGATGTTGGTGCACCCTAATTTTTGCTTGGTCTACATGACAAGCAAATTGTCATTCTTGAAAACCCAAGAGCAAAAGTGTCATTGTCTCATTGGGGTAATGCTCCTAAATGTGCATTCTTGCTTGACACACTTGCTCTTAAGTTGCATGAATCCCAACTTGTGGATGCCAAGTTGTCTATTTGTTTAAGGGAAAGAGCGTGTATGTGCTTAAATGCTTTGTCTTCACCCGTGCACGTCTTTATACTTGATTCTTTCCTATACTACCTCTTTGCCTATGATGACATCCATGCTAGTTTTGAGTTTGCATTAAGTAGAGGTAAGGGTCTTATTGGTTGGTCCACTTGTTTGATTGATAAGGCTATGTGGGATTAGTGGATTTTGAGACTAATAGTGGCACCACGTTTGATGAGGCCACTTGAAGAGGTAATGAAACAATTGTGCTTTATGGTTCCTAAGAAAAGGGTAGCCTTACCTTTTGGAATTAGTGATACCATTAAGACCTTTGTAGTTTTTATTTATCTCTTGATACTTGTCATAGCTATTTTCTTTGTAATATTCTTACTAAGTTTTTCATGACTAAGACAAAGGATTCGTAGTTATATCTCAAGTATATACCATCTTGGCATGATGAAGTTATTTGTTGTACTAACCCTAACCCTCATGCCATGAGGAAGTTATGCTTGTTTGTTCTTTTTTTAATTTTGCAAGGTATGGATTTGAGGTCGAATCCTTTTCAAGAAGGGGAGGATGATACAAGCCAAATGACCATCTATGCTTTTGAAGACATCATTGGAGGCCAATGCATAAAGACTCAGGACTTGGTCACCTCGAGGACACAAGAACATGCATGGAGGACCTGTTTTGAGCATGACATAAAGCAAACCCATGTGTTGAAGATTGCGTGGACGCTTACCTTTGATGCCAACCCGAGTCTACAAGTGTTGAAGCATGACCCCTTGGTTTTGGAGCATTGAAGAAGCACCCTTCATTAAGGGTATTTTTGGGATTACACTTTGTTGGAAAGACACTTCATGACCACCCCTTTTATTAAGGGTATTTTGGACATTTTTCTATGTAATAAGCTAGGCTATAAATAGTCTTCTATTAGGTCATTTGCTCTTTAGTTGATTATGGATATTTGAGAGTCATTGAAAGACTTTTTCTTCTCTCTTTGAGAGTGTGGTGTAGGGCTTGGAAAAGCCATTATTAATCTTTGCTTAGAAATGGTGGTTGTAAGGCGGAGTTGATTCCCTTAGCGGTCACCGTAAGAGTTTGGTGTTGTTATTGCGGGTCTTAGGGGTATTATTATTTGATACACGGTTTGGTTCCTTTTTTTTGTAATCTCGTATGTCAAGCTATCTATCTTACTTTATTCCATTTGTTTGTTATCTTGTTTCTCCTAGTCTTCATCTCTTTAGGTCATTCTTGTATCAGACTCAAAGAGTCGGAGTAATTCTTGATTAAACATACAATAGGACCAGTGAGACCCCCAATCCTCCACTTTCAAGTGGCATACACTCATGACATAAAAGGATAAGTTGCTTTGATGACATTTATCAAAGGGGACCCACCTTATTAGATAAATGGATAAGAAAATATGAGGCTTCCAATAATATTGAAGAAAGAAGATTTTTCATTATCTTTATTTTATCCTTTGACGCCCATAAAAGGTTCCTGATCATCTCATGTAAGGCATCAGAAAATTTTCAGTTCAAAATTTCTCTTAGTGTTGCAATCTTGTAATCTTTTGTTGTATTTCATAGTGAAGAATTTGCCAGTGTAACCAAGTATGGAGCTCACTTTCTCATCATCATCAATATAATCCTCTGCACTCTTCAAGAGTAATATTTACAGTGTTATTTACTTTTCAGTTTTTAGTTTCCGCACTTACGATCTATTTTATAGCCCCCATACTAGGCTGCTCCCAGCCTGCCTATGGTAGCCTGGTCATTTTTAGCCAAAATCACGCCCGGCCCCCAAGCCCACCCCAAAAACCGTAGGCTATAACACACTGATTTGGTCCGAAAATGGCCCGTTCACGCCGTTTTGCCCGTTTGATGACCCAAACCGCCCTGTTCTCAAAAGTGGACCACACTAGGCCACTCCAAAGCCTGCCTGAGAGAGCCCGATCTATTTTTAGCAAAAATTACGTTCGGCCCCCGGGTCCGACCCAAAAACCATGGGCTATAACACACTAATTTGGCCCAAAAATGGCCC
This sequence comes from Capsicum baccatum var. pendulum, assembly GCA_030864225.1. NCBI lineage: Eukaryota > Viridiplantae > Streptophyta > Magnoliopsida > Solanales > Solanaceae > Capsicum > Capsicum baccatum. The sequence goes on from CM061558.1 coordinate 278,958,708, forward strand.
GTTCCCGCCGTTTTGCCTGTTTGACCACCCAAACCGCCCCATTTTCATAAAAAGCACACACTAGGCCACTCCTAGTCTGTATGGGAAAGCCCAATTGATTTTTGGCCAAAATCACGCCTGGGCCCTATGCCCACACCAAAAATCTTGGGCTATAGAACACCGATTTAACTCGAAAATGGCCCGTTCACGCTGTTTCGCCTGTTTTACGACCCAAGCTTCCCCGTTCTAAAAAAAAGTCCACACTAGGTTGCTCTTTAGATTGCCTGGGGTAGCCTGGTCGATTTTCAACCAAAATCACACCTGGCCCTCACGTCCACCCCAAAAACTGTAGGCTATATCACACTGATTAGGCTAGAAAATGGCCCATTCATGCCGTTTCGCCCATTTGACCACCCAAACTGCCCCTTTCTAAAAAAAAGCCCACAATAGGCTGCTCTCCAGCCGTCCTGGGGCAACCCATTCGATTTTTAGCTAAAATCATGCCCCACCTTTGGGCCCACCCCAAAAACCATGGGCTATAACACACCGATTTGGCCTAAAAAATGGTTTGATTCGTGTCGTTCACCTGTTTAACCACCCAAATTGCCCCATTCTAAAAAAAAGGTCCACACTAGCCCACTACCTGGGGAAGATCGATCAATTTTTGTCTAAAATCACATCGACCCTCGAGCCCAACCCAAAAACTATGGGCTATAGCATACCGATTTGGCCCGAAAATGGTCGTTCGCGCCATTTTGCCTGTTTTACCAGCCAAACCGCCCCATTCACAAAAAAGGCCCACACTATCCCGCTCCGCAGCCTTCCTGGGGGAGTCCGATTGATTTTCAATAAAAATCACGCCCGACCTCTAAGCCCACCCCAAAAATCGTGGTCTATAGCACACCAATTTGGCTTGAAAATGGTCCGTTCGCGTTGTTTCTCCCGTTTAACCAACCAAACCGCCCTGTTCTAAAAAAAGGCCCATACTAGGCCGTTTCACAGCCTGCCTAGGGTAGTACGATCGATTTTCAGTCAAAATCATACTCGGTCCCCGAGCCCACCCCAAAAACTATGGGCTATAGCACATCGATTGGTACCAAAAATGGCCCGTTCGCACTATTTCTCCTGTTTGACCACCCAAAACTCCCCGTTCTAAAAAAAGAAACACACTAGGTCGCTCTCCAGCTTGTCTAGGGCAGCCTGATCAATTTTAGGATAAAATCATGCTTAGCCCCTCGGCCCACCCCAAAAACTATGAGCTATAGCACACCGATTTGGTTCAAAAATGGCCCATTCCCACTGTTTCAAGGTTTGACCACCCAAACTGCTCCATTCCCAAAAAAGGCCCACACTAGGCTGTTGCCCAGCCTGCCAAGGGAAGCTCGATAGATTTTTGGCCAAAATCATGTCCACCTCTCGAGCCCACCCCTAAAATTATGGGCTATAGCACATTGATTTGGCCCGAAAATGGCTCGTTCGCGTCGTTTCGCCTATTTGACCACCCAAACCACACTGTTCTCAAAAAAGCCCCACACTAGGCCTCTCCCTAGCTTGCCTGGGGAAGCCTGTTCGAGTTTCAGCCAAAATCATGCCCGGAACCCATGCCCACCTAAAAAATTGTGGGCTATACCATACCGATTTGACCCAAAATGGCCTGTTCACGCCGTTTCGCCTTTTGACCACCCAAACTGCTTTGTTCTAAAAAAAAGGCCCATACTAGTCCGTTCCCCAAGCTGCCTGAGGAAGCCTGATTAATTTTTGGCCAAAATCACGCCCAGCTCCCGGGTTCACACCGAATACAGTAGGCTATGGCACACCGATTTGGCCCAAAAATGGTTAATTTGCGTTGTTTCACTCGTTTGACCAACCAAGTTGCTTCGTTCTAAAAAAAAGCCCATATTAGGCCTCTCCCCAGCCTGCCTGGGTCAGTCCGATCGATATTTGGCAAAAATCTCTCCCGGCCCCCAGGCCCACCCCATAAACCGTGGGCTATAGCATACCGATTTGACCTAAAAATGGGCCGTTCACGCTATTTCTCCCGTTTGACCACCCAAACCGTGCCGTTTTAAAAAAAAGGCCCACACTAGGCCGCTCCCCAGCTTGCTTGGGGAAACCCGATCAATTTTAAGCCATAATCATGCCCGGCCCCTGGGCCCACCCCAAAAATCGTGGGCTATAGCATACATATTTAGCTCGAAAATGACTCGTTTATGTCGTTTCGCCCGTTTGACCACTAAAATTACCCCATTTTCAAAAAAGGCCCACACTCGGCCGCTCCCAGCCTGCCTGGGGTAGCCCGATCAATTTTTAGCCAAAATCATGCCCGGCACCCAAGGCCACCCCAAAACCGTGGGTTAGCACACGAAGTTGGCTCAAAAGCGGCTCGTTCGTGTTGTTTCGTCCTTTTGACCACCCAAATCGCCCCGTTCTCAAAAAAGCCTACACTAGGCCGCTCCCCAGCCTGCCTGGGATAGCCTAGTCAATTTTCAACCAAAATCATGCCCGACCCTCGAGCCCACCCCTAAAATCGTGGGCTATAGCACACTAATTTGGCACGAAAATGGCCCGTTCACGCTGTTTCACTCGTTTGACCACCCAAACTGCCCTGTTCTAAAATCGAACTCATCTTATCATCATCGAACTCATCAATTAGAAAGAGAATTAGACATTCAGGATCATGCGGCGGTGCAGACAAGAGGCACTCTTTTATGCGGTAGTACTCGGTAATCAGTGGGAGCTGAATTTTGTCGTTTGAAACAGGATTCCAAAGATAACAATTATTAGAATCGACGCCTTCTAAAACAAACCAGCATAACAACTTATAATTTTGTTTTGAAGCTCGGGTATACTTCTCTCGTCACATTGCTTCTCTGATACACTAAAAGTATGCGTTTGCTTGTCATATCGATCACGAATAACAAGCCAAGGGTGCTTTTGTGCAGGCTTCTTGTTCTCTTCCAACTTCATCATATGTGGTGCAAAGCTCTTTTTCGTTATTTAGACAAACTCGTTATTACGAAAACAATAATGTTATATATATATATATATATGTTTGCTTATTTGATTTCCTTTCCTTTCTCGTAAATAATTGGGATAGGGATTTTCCATAAATAAATTAGGTAAAACTATTTACATAAATATAATAATAACCTTTCCTTTCTCGTAAATAATTGGGATTGGGATTTTCCATAAATAAATTAATAAGTCTACTTCTAGATTAAATAGGGTACGTAAATTAATAACCAATTCCACTTCTAGATTAAATAGGGTACGTAATAAGTCTATATTAATACCAGTAATTTTACAACATTTAATCTCGGATTGTGATTAAATATTAATAGCAGTAATTTTACGTAATAAGTCAAAGCAAACAAAATAATGGAGGCTGCAGATTCTGATACATTGTGGTCGGATTGTGTTCCAGCAGACATACTCGGATCGATATCATCACGTCTCGTTGTTGGTGAATACTTTACTTTCCGTGCCGTTTGTAGACAATGGCGTTTAGCGCCCCTGATGCCTCCTCATCGAGTATATGATGATTGAACATCGCCTTGTTTGATGACTTTGCATGGACAAACCGGAATTGTTGAATTCTTTCATCCCGTCTACAACTACTTACAACCCAGGTATTTCGAAATTAAGAAGTTCACGAATTAGGAGTTTAAAAGCTGGTTGGTTGCTCATGAGTCATGGAAACCGCAGTATGTTCTTTTTCAATCCTATTAGCAATGACATACTTGAACTCCCTGATTTTTCAGAGCTCTTTCAAAATACGTGCACTGCTTGGACATTTTCGTGTCCTCCCGACTCCTCTGATTGTTTTGTTGTTGGTTTTGACACCCCATTTGTATACATCATCAAAATTGGAGAGACTAAATGGACATATCATTACTGTGACGATGGATATGACCATAGGAATTTTCGATCACTCACATGCAATAATCCGATATTTTTCAAAAATAATATTATCTACATACTAGGAGATAATGGGAATTTGGGAAAACTAACCTCAACGAAAACTATACTACAGAGCTACCTACTTGGAACTTTTATGGGAAGCACTTCCGAAGCCAAAAATAGAAATCAATTCGAAAGGTTTACACAGTAGAAGAAGCTGACAGAAAAGGAATGTCATGTCACGAAGAAGGGGAAGTAGAGGTTTGGATATACACAATCAAAAGAAGGGAAAAAGTAACGAGTTTGGACGATAAAACATTGTTTGTGAGTTATGGAGGGCCTACTTGAAATCACGTGTCGGAAAAAGGGAAAAAGTAACGAGTTTGGACGATAAAACATTGTTTGTGAGTTATGGAGGGCCTACTTGAAATCACGTGTCGGAAAAAGGGAAAAAGTAACGAGTTTGGACGATAAAACATTGTTTGTGAGTTATGGAGGGCCTACTTGAAATCACGTGTCGGAAAAAGGGAAAAAGTAACGAGTTTGGACGATAAAACATTGTTTATAAGCTATGGAGGGGCTACTTCAAATCAGGTGTCGGAAAAGGTCTAGAAAAAAAGATATATTTTTCAATGTTTCACGAAAACAACAAGGGCTTTTCTATTGTCTGGTCAATCGTAAATATTACTCTTTCGATTATGCTGCCATCAAAGCTTATTCAAGTCCAAATATTTTCAACTTTTTCCAACCAAATTCCTGCGTTTGGATTTAAACGTGAGGATATAGTGACGTGGAATTAGAGAGGAATTCATTGTTTTGCTTTTTTATGTTTGATTATTGTTAATTTTATTTTTATTTTATTCAGTTTTTTGTGAGTATACTTTTTTGAATTTGCTAATTTAGATCTGCTCCAAAATAAGAAAATTCATCAAATTAACCAAAGCAAAAAAACTAAAAGAACATTGGTTACTTATTTATCAAACTTTGCTCAACTCTCTCAAAACAACCAATTGACTTATTATCAACTAAATCAAATTTGTCGGTTATCGATCAGTCGATACTCAAAATCTATATTGCTCGGACTCATCAGAAGTAGTGCATTCTTGAAGGATCCACACCATTGCGGCAACAATTTTAAAGAGTCAAAGCTTTATGGTGAATTTTATACATGGTCTTGAGTTCGTTTTTATTTTCCACGCAACACATTTTTCTGTTATTTGGACCTTTCAAAATGAGAGAAGGTTACTTGAGGTTACTTGGATCCATCTCTTTTTAATTAGAGTTGTGATTGCTTTTCAGTTTACCAAATGAGCCATCCTCGTACTTAGATGATTTCACTTGTTTAAGTTGATCGATAATAAAGTCACTATTTGGAAATACATTATTTCCTCAAACACTAGTGTAATTTAAGAAGTTATTTTATAGCTGGTTGAATGTATGTGTTTGTGTATGCAAAGGATTTAAGATAACAACCGAGGCGGTCAAAAGTCACTTGAATTGATAGTGACATCGAGTGTTTAATTGAGATCAACAATCTGGTAGGTCCTTGGACGCTAACCCTTATGGTCTTTAGTTTATTCGGACTCTATTTGAACTTGTAGTTTCAACAAAAATCTCCCCATTAACACCATATCCAATTGGTCTTTTAACATTCAAAGTGGATTCAACAACCAATTTTCTAGTCCAAATTACAAACTTTTCCATCACCCAAATCTCAATACATGTCTTTCTATGAAACAACATAGAAACATAACCATCATACAAACCAAGTGTTCCTATATTTGAATTGAACACATTTGGAGTTTGTATCACTTGAAAATTTTCATTTCTAAAATCAAATGCAAGAATTTCACAACGCCGATTGCCATCGATTTTCTTCCAATAATAAAATCCATCAAGATATGAATCAAAATATGACATAATTATATGACTACTCAAAAATGTACTGTCCTCAAAATGCCTCCAAGAATTAGTACTTAGTGAGTAAACTGAAATAATAGCTGATGTACTTCTTGTAAATGTTTCTTCTTTCCAAAAATAATCCCTTATCCATACAACTTTGTAATCTTTACTCAAAGGGTCCATTCCAAATCCAAAATGATGAGCATAAGATCTTGGACTCTTCAAAAATATCGATGGGTGCATGTCGGAATCTCCAGAAGCAGCAACAACACTTTTCTGGAGAATCCGACATGGGTGAGAGTTGGAGCAACATAGGCCAAAACCATTGTTGCTCGGACTCTTCAAAAATGACGATAGGTGTGTATCGGAAACTCCAGAAGCAAAAACATATTTCTGGAGGATCTGACATGTGCGACGCAACATTTCTGGAGAGTCAGAGCATCTTAGCCTAAAGTCATTGTTGCTAGGACTCTTCAAAAATGCCGACGGGTGCATGTCAGAACCTCCAGAAGTAGCACAATTCTGGAGGATCTGGCATGGATGCGGCAACATTTCTAGAGAGTTAGAGCAACACAACCTAAAATCATTGTTGCTAGAAATCTTCAAAAATGTTGATGGGTGCATGTCAAGACCTCCAAAAGCATCACATTTCTGGCTGCAACATTTCTGAAGAATCTGAGCAACATGACCACTAAAACAAGGATAAAAAGGTGGACTTGGTACTATTATTTTCTTGATTTCCTTTGTTGTAGGATTCCACTTAGCCATTTCATTCTTATCAAGATTGTGGACAAAAAAAAGTCCATTCAAGGGGCCAATTATTGGCTTTAAAGAAGTGGATTTATATAAGTAAAAATCTTGAAGTAAAGGGTAATTATCAATGGACATAGATAATTGTTTTGTATCCAAAAAATAAAGATGAACAAAGGGAATTGCATAATTTCTTTTGTGACAAAAATGTTTGATAATAAAATTTGGAGATTGAATGAGTATGTACCAGTATTTGCAGACAGATTTGATTTTCAACATTGATTTCACTGGCAAAATTGATAATATTTCCATGATTTTATCTTCAGAAAGTTTATCAAAATTTGTAAAATTTGATTCCACCATTTTGCAAGAAATGTTTCTTTCTTGGTTGGATAATGAAATGTTTTATTGTGACCTTACATAGTTGCTGAAAGTCTTCTTATATATATGTTCCACACCGATCATGCGGATTCAGGATTTGAATTTTATGAGTTCGAGATTAGAATTCTATCATAACTTATTTGATTTACTAGATTTGAAATCTTTTTATATGTACTTATTTAAAGCTATTGTGTTCGAATGAGTTTATAACACTTTTTGGATACTCATCGCGTCCAGGTCAATTTGCATCCATCTTGACTAACTTTACGAGGTATCTGTTACCTCTTACGCGCATCTTGATTAATTCTATGGATTACTACTACTTTTCGTTAGCACATGTTATAGGTAACTCTGTCAATGATACTCTTTTATATCTGAAATTTCAACCTAAGATATCATGATTTTTAGCCGATTTTAATGATAGAACGAAAACATAACCTTAACTACATCCGCCTCTGGACTCCAACAAAAGAAAATTATCCTTTCACGAACACTTTTTATCACTCAACTATTATTAATTCATAAGTATATACTATATATATTCATATTATATTTTAATTTAACTATGATAAAAGAGCATCACAATGCGTTAAAGCTGTCGATATATGAAGAGTTCGAGGCTCGAACCACAAGTAAATGACAAAAAAGTATAAATTTTCTTTGGGCCATCCCTATGGTCCATCTTTCCAACTACCAAAGAAAAACCAAGAAACATGCCTTGGTGATACTCTTTAGAAGACTGAAAACGCATTAAATGTGCTAACATGCATATAGAAATGGTACACAAATAGGATCTTCAACTTCAAGTGTCACCATTCAAATTTGGCCTCATTAAAAAAAAAAAAAATTAATAGTGCAACAATAATTAATTAATAATTAATATTAATTATTAATACTCTAAATGATTCTTAATATTAATTATCCCCTTTCTTGAGATAAAAAGATTTTATTTTCAAATTTGTTTAGTCAATGGAACCGATTAATGATTTATTTTTCTTTTGTATTTATTTCACCAATAAAATAAAGTCAAAACTTAAAACACACACTTGAAATCCAAAGTAACTTCAAAGTAAATTATTGCATTTACCAAATGTATTTTTCAGCTTCTAATTACCCCCTTCGTTTCAATTTGTCTGTTCAATTTCTATTAAAAATAGAGTTTAAAAAAGTAAAGAAGATATTTAAATAGTGAGGTTTTAAGCTAAATAAGATGTAAAATATACCAAAAATGCTTTTTACTCTCATGGTCTTATATATGTTATACGAAAAGTTAAAACTAAGGAGTTGCTGAAAAGGAAAAAAAATAATTCTTTTTTAAATTTTCTTTTTTAAAAAGTAAAACAAACAAATGAAAATGAGATTGTATTCTTTATATATTCATTTTAGTCTATGGAATAAATATATCAAATAACAATAGAAAGGAGAATCTTTCGTACCTTCTTTTAGTCAAGGAAAATGAGATGAGATTCATAGAAGAAGTTTTATAAGGTCACTGTTCGCTTTAAAATTGAAAATGGATTTGATACAATTCAACAGAATCTAAGAAATGATCAAATTTTAAAATCATTGCTATTTTAATTCAATAAAAATTCAAGTTTGATTTTTGAATAAAGTTAGACGATATAGCTTTTATTAGTTTAATAGTTTACCCAAGAGTTACTCAATGAATCGGTTGATTGGAATTGCAGGATGGATAGATGTTACAGATGATGAATCAATTTCTTTTATATGTCTGACACTTATCTCTGTTAGTGTTGTCTGCCTATAATGATAGATGAATCAAAAACTTTTCATTCAACTTATTCTTCCAATTTCAATTGAGCTTTTTATCTACCTTCCTATTTTATTTTTATTTTGTAAAATTTGAAACTTAGGTAAATGCTTTTTAAGCATATATATAAAAAGAACATATTTCATTAAATTTAGCCCCTTTATGCTTATGAATTCTTTTTATTTACTTTTTTGTGTATTATTCATTGACACACCTACCTTTGTCCCACCAAATAAAGTCCATTTCCTATTTACTTTGATTGCTTACTCAAAAAATAAAATAAAATAAAATAAAAGAGTTGAAACCCAAATAATGTTGAAGTACCTTTGGCAAGAGCGGACAATAAATTCCATATATGGTTGTTCTTTTTAATTATAGTGTGGGGAATGAGTATCAGCTTGCATACACCTAAATTATTTATCGGGTATTTACTATCTTTCATCAATATTAGCTATCGGATAGTTTGATTATTAGGATGCAGAAGATACTAGAAGATTAGTTAGGCAGGAGTGTTGTCTTGCTTGTCAAGGTTTATACTACTTGTGTTTGTTCTTGTACTTACTTTAGTATTCCGATACCTGCTTGTGATAGCTATCATAGTTTGTTATTTATTGTGTTTCGATTATCCCACCAATATGTTGTTCTCGTTTCTCTCTTGCAGACTTTGTACTGTTTCCTTGTTAGTTGATGTACTTCTTTACTATTTTCTTGATCTTCTTTGTATCTGAATTTGTTGCACTTGAGCCGAGGGTCTTTTCGAAACCACCTCTCTACCTCTACAAGGTAGTGGTAAGATCTGCGTGCACTCAACCCTACTAGACCCCACTTTAGGGGATTTCACCTAGTATGTTGTTGTTGGATAGTTTTGTTCATCCAGTTTTGCTTTTTGATATAGTAAAAGAAGAAAAATCAACATTCCAATGACTTTGTTCCTACATTTCACACTAGGTGCTTATATTGGTTTATATGTAAATACTCAATGTAGATAAGTTTTTACTATAATCTAGGCCTCAAACAATTCTTAGAGCATTTTTAGGATTCTTTACAATTTTTCGTGTTTGTCAGTCTATGGATTGATGGGTGGGTGTGGGCGTTCGAATGAGTTTATGGTGAAGCTTCTTGAGTGCGCCCCTAACGACCTATTAAATGGAATTTGTAGGTGTGGAGAGTCCAGCGAAGCATTTTTTAATGGGTGGTCAAAAGCGCAAAACAGTGCAAACGGGCCATTTTCGGATCAAATCAATGGGTGTTAGCCTACGGTTCTCGAGGTGGGATAAGGGCTCAGGCGTGTTTTATGGCGAAAATCGATCAACAGCCCCCAAGCAAGTTGAGGAGCCGGTAAGGGTGGGTTGGCGGGGCTATTTGGGTGGTCAAATGGGTAAAACGGCACGAACGAGCAATTTTTGGGCCAAATCGATGGGTATTAGCCCACGGTTCTCAGGGTGGGCCCAGGGCCACAACGTATTTTGGACCAAAAATCAACCGGCATCCCTAGGCAGGTTGAGGAGTGGGTGATGGTAGGTCGACGGGGTCGTTTGGGCGGTCAAACGGACGAAACGAGGCGAACGGGCCATTATTAGGCTAAATCAATGGGTCTTGACCCACGGTTCTTGGGGTGGGCCCGGGGTTCGGGCGTATTTAAGGACGAAAATCGATCGGCGGCCATGAGGCAGGCTGAAGATCGGGTGAGGGTGAGTCGATGGGAACTAAGACTGTCTAACGGGCCGGGCCGGGTCAACCCGGAACCGGCCCCCTCTCTCTAACCCGGTTACGGGCCGGTTACGGGCCGGTTTTGGCCTTAACCGGTCTGGGCCGGGCCGGGCCGCACAGTAAAAAAAATAAAACCCACCCGGAACCGGCCCACTTAACCCAATCCGGTCAAACCCGCTAAAACCCGGTCAAACCCGGATAAAAACCGGTCAAATATACACTATATATACGCTATATACACAATCTATACATTAAATATACACTTCTATAGAAGATATATACAATGTATAAATTAAATATACACTTCTATAGAAGATATATACACATGTATACATTAAATATACACTTCTATAGAAGATATATACACGTGTATACATTAAATATACACTTCTATAGAAGATATATACACGTGTATACATTAAATATACACTTCTATAGAAGATATATACACGTGTATACATTAAATATACACTTCTATAGAAGATATATAAACATATACACATGTATACATTAAATATACAGTTGTATAGAAGATATTAAAACTTTAAATTGATAAATAAAAAAAATAAAAAACAACGACTAAGGAGTGAATGAATTTGTGGAATTTTATTGATTGCAAAATGATCCAAAATTTATAATTTACATGAATGAAAAATCTATAAATTATGCATCATTTTTTCCAACTCATTCATGTTAATATTAATTGGAATTTGCATAGGATAGTCGAAGTCAACGGGGGCAAACCCATGCATTGGACTTGATTCTGTTGAGTTCTCCCGTGAAGTCATTATTTCTTCAAGTTTGAGGTCGTCGCTTGGCTCTGGTTCCATTCCTTGGTTTCTTCTTTCTGCTCTAATCCAATCTCTAAGGCAAACTAAAACATTCATTGCGTTGCTTCCCAATGAGTGTCGGTTGTCTCCAAGCTGCTGTCGTCCCTGACTGAAGGCGCTCTCTGATGCAACGGTTGACATTGGAACATTCAAGATATCTCTGGCTAATCTTGAAAGTACAGGATATTGTGATTCATTATTCCTCCACCAATCCAGCGAGTTGATCCGTCGTCTGCGATCCTCTGGTGGCGTCCGCAGATAATATTTCAGCTCTTCCCGATAAGTTGATTTGTAAGCTCTCTCATCCACACTGTTCCAACAAGTTAAATCATAAAACGAATCAGGAAAACCACTATGTGCCGGCCTTTTAGAAGATGATGGCTCCTCAGGAGGATGAGGAGCGACAGTTGGACTGATATTTGTAGGTACGGCTAATCAAATAAATCAGCATAGTGATTATATAATTTTTCTATATAATCTTTTGCATCAGCCGTAGCCGTCCACAAATCAGGCTGCTCTTGTTCAGACTCACGGTTAGTATTTATTTCTAAGTTAGCATAAATAAGAGTACTAAAGTGACACATATGATTAAATTTCATGCACGGATTTAACATAGCACCAACCAAGTAAATAGGGGGAATCGGGAAGAAATATTTTTTAAATTTCGTAAACATAGCGCCAACAGCTTCTTTATAACCTTCTTTATTTTTATATTGTTGGAGCAAACCAGAAATATCGGCTATATATGCCAAAATATTACAAACAGTAGGATAGTATGCACCGGAAAATTCAACCGTAGCTACATAAAATTTTTCTAAAAACTTAACAAGATCATTAATTATAACCCAATCAGAATTATGTAACATGCAATCAGCAGAATCAGCAAAAGAACCACAGTGTTGGTTAAAAGTTAGTGTAATAGGAATTCTATATTTATAACAAGTTTTTAAAAATTCATACGTAGAATTCCATCTAATATCAATTTCCTCAGGCATTAAAATCGGTGTAAGTCCATTTTCTTGACATTTAACTTTAAATTCTTTAATTCTCGCTCTACGATTATTTCCTTGAATGAAACCTACGGCAAGACGAATTTTTTCAATATAAACCTCAAAAAAGTCAAGACCATCTTTTACAATTAAATTATAGATATGACATGCACACTTAATATGGAAAATTTCAGGAAAGGGTGGAGATAACGTAGATTTTATTTTTGTTATAGCATTCTTGTTGTTAGAAGCATTATCAAAAGCAATACATAAAATTTTATTTTCTATACCATAATATCCGGCAATTTTAATAATAGAATCAGCAATAAATTGTCCAGTATGTTTGCGATCTTCATCATATAAAAAAGCAAGAATACGTTTTTGCATTATGAAATTACTATCCATCCAATGACAAGTAACGGTTAAATAATCATTTTTATTAACAGCACGACCAAGATCAGAAGTTAGGGACAATCTACATTGAATATTTTTTAAGAATGTTGATAAATAAAAACAATATTGTGAATGGAGTTTAAAAATATCAGACCGACAAGTAGTTCTAGGAATACCATTAAACATAGGATTATAAATTGCTTGTATATAACGGATAAAAGCATCAGAAGAAGGAAAAGTAAAAGGCAAACAACCCACAGCTACCATTTTAGCTATTTCTTCCCGGTCCCTCAATTTATTATACTTTTTCGCTACTTGACCGGTTGTTGGGTCCATTCTAGTTTGCGTTGACCCACCAACATCCCCACCACCTTTTGCAATATTTAACTCTCTTTTGTGATCTTCAGCTATATGTCTCATTAACGTACCCGTACCCCCTTGCTTACCGCCACTTCTATGCTTATATATTTGTTGACAAATATTGCACTGCACCTCAATATCTGATATACGTTCAAAAAATTGCCATGCAATACTAGTTCTTTTACGGGGTTTTGGGGCACTGGGAGGACGGGAAGGGAGATTAACTGATTCAGATCTAACGTTAGCATCTCCTACTGCGGGTGTTTCAGCAATATTTTCATCATCTTCGTCTACATTAACTGCATCTACTTCATTTTCTTCTTCTATACCGTAATTTTCTTGAAATTCTACATAATCCATAACGTGAGCACCTACACCTATTTCTTCCTCAAAAGGTGTACCAAGCGGTATCGGAGGCGAAGTCACACGGGTATATCTATTACTTGAACTACCTCTACCGCTAATAATTCTCTTTTTACTACCACTACCGCTTCCGGGACAAAAATTTTTAACACCTTTAGCAGCGAGGTTTTTTAATTTATCCATAATATAAATTAAATTAAACTAAAAATATTCAAAATACACAAATATAATAAAATTAAATATTAAACAATTAATACAATAAATAAAAATTAAACGTAAGAGATGGAACGACAATACCAAATTTTGGAAGTATCCGAAGATTGCGACTTTAGAAACTTCCGCTCTTACTTTGTAAACGAAAAATTAAAAAATTAAAGTGAACACTTTAAGAAATTAAATATATTGAATATTTGAGAATTGAGAATTGAGATTTGAGAGAGAATGAGATTTGAGAGAGTGAAAAATTGTGTGAGAAATGATTTGAAGTTGTAGGGTATTTATAGATTTATTTTGAGGATTAAAAAATATTTTATATTTTATTTTTTATTTTTAATCAAATGGGCCTAGCCGTTTGGACCCAAAAACGGTAATATTACCGTTGGGCCAACGGCTAGTTTGGCCCAACAGATTAAATTTTTTTTTTTTTTTTTAATTTTTTTGGGTTACCGGGCCGGGCCGGGCCGGTTAACCGGCGGGCCTGGACCGGGTTGGTCCGGGCCGGGTTAACCGGGCCCAATTTTTAAAAAAAAACGGACCGGGACCCGGTACCCTAAAGCCCTAGGGCTTTCCGGGCCGGGTCAAACCGGTCCGGTTTGGTGTTTCGGGCCGGTTCGGGCCGGGTCGGGCCGGGTCAGCCCGGCCCGTTTGACACCTTTAATGGGAACGTTTGGGTGGTCAAACGGGTGAAACAACGCAAATGGACCATTTTGGGGCTAAATCGGTGAGTGTTAGCCCATGATTCTAAGGGATCTGGGCGTGTTTTGGGCCAAAAATCGATCAAGATGCCAGTCAGGCTGGGAAGCAGCCTAGTGTGTGCCTTTGGGGTGGGTGGGGCTATTTGCGTGGTCAAACCAGCGAAACAGCGTGAATGGGCTGTTTTCAAGCCAAATTAGTGTGTTATAACCCACAGTTTCTGGGGTGGTCCTGGGGCCCTAGAGTGTCTTGGGCCAAAAATCTATTGGGCTTCCCCAGACAGGCCGGGGAATAGCCTAGTGTGGGCCTTTGCGATGGGTGGGGCCATTTGGGTGGTCAAACGATCGAAACGGCGTGAATAGATCATTTTTGGGCCAAATCGGTGTGCTATATCCTCCAGCTATTCAATTCCTTTTCCTTATCGAATTTGAACTCATTATAATTATAGTATTTAATTTAAAGTTGATTCTATATATTGTTTTCGTAATTATAAACGAGTTGATTGTCCTAGAAAATAAAAGGAAAGATGATGAAGTTGGAAGAGAACAAGAAGCCTTCACAAAAACACCCTTGGCTTGCTATTCGTCATGGATATGGCGAGCAGAAGTATACTTTTTACACGTATCAGAGAAGCAATGTTATGAAAGAAGTATACCGGAGCTTGAGAACAAAATTATACGTCGTTATGCTCATGAGTGGTTTGTTGTAGAAGAGGTTGATTGTAATGATTGTTACCTTTGGAATCCTGTTTCAAACGACATGGAAATATCAGTATCCCTCCCTTGCCAACATTTCCTATCTAGTGCAACAAATATTAAATTCTTGTTGTTTTGGTTTTACCATTTTGTTATATCAGGTTGTTATACCGTATAACAATCTGATTTTTGTTTCTTATAATAACATATTTTGTCATCGTTCTTGCTTTTATTCATAATTTTTTTTTAAATGTTTGGAACCGATTAAATTGTGATTTGTGCCGAAACGTCCCACATTGAGGATAAAACACTCTCTAACATGACGTTTTGGGTTCGACATGACTGATATTCACTCGTTTATTCTTAATCAATGATATAAAATTTGAATTTTGAGAATAGAGTCATATGGGAAAGATATAAATGTTATATCTCACAGTAAAGTTTTTATGACAAATGGTATATGGTTCATTTGCTAGTAGCTTGGGGGATTGCTTTTCAATTGGCTGTTTTTGCGTTAGTTGCTACTTCTGTTGAGAATTTAAATTTGTTGAACTCAAATTGAATATAAAAAAAAAATGAATAGAATACCTCATTTCTTCAAAATATTAGAGGAACGTAACTTCAATTTAATATTATGTTCGTCTGCAAGATAATTCAGATACAAAATCTAAGGACAAATTAATAGTTACAAGGATGCTTTGCTGCCTTCGTGCGACTTATAAGTCACGACTTCAAGTAATAAAAGCAACTACTAATGCTTATATTAGGATAGACCGTATATATCACTGTATCTTAATGATTCTTTTACAGATAACGTATTAACGCAATATTTTATACACTATATATTTTGTCTTTTGAACTAAATTTCTATTTATCATCTTCTAGATAATATTATCTTCTAGTGTAAGTTATAATTCCCTTATTTACAAATATATAACTGAATTTTAAGTCAGTGGATACACATTAATGCATGCACCACTACTCATACGGCGCATTAAGCTTTTGCTATGCACGGGTCTAGGAAGGGATAGACCACAAAGGTCTTATGTATGCAGGCTAACCATGTATTTCTGCAAGATGTTTCTTTTACATAACAACTTTACTAATTACGCCCCTTCGTTATTCATACGCTCAGTGACGGATTTAGAATTATCATTTAGGGGGTTCAGAATTATATATAGGAATTAGTCGAAGGGGGTTCAACGTCTACTATATAGCATAAAAAATATTTTTAACCGTGTAAAGATAATATAATTTTTTGTTGAAGGGGGTTCGGACCCCCTGGAGCAATGGTGGCTTCGCCAGTGCTGATATGCTACGACAACAACAACAGGCTCGGTGTATTTCCACAAAGTGGGGTCTGAGGAGGATAAAATGTACGCAGTCCATACCGCTACCTCCGAAGAAATAGAGAGGTTGTTTCCGCTGCTCTGGGCACAAAATTAGTACAGACTAAAAACAGGGAAATTTAGTGTGTGTCAGTGTGTGTGTAATGTATTCATGCGTATTGAGCCTTGCATTTATTCACTGACTTAATTATGGTAATCCAAAGGACAAACGACAATGCTAACATGCCTACTAAATCATAGTTTTTCCATAAAAATTTTCATAGTGGCAAAGTAAACCTTTCATAAAAATCTTATTTTTGGTAAAATTAGAGTTGTAATAAACACTTTTGTGAAGGAATTGAAAGTGTACGAAGTGACCCAAAACCGTCAACTTCTAATAGAAGTTATAGTAATTTTTTTTTTATTTTTTTTTTTACGTAAAATCCTAATTGATTTAGGAGCGATAAATATCAGAAATCTAGGAAAAGGAAATTTGTTTGTCTTTCCTTTCTCGTAAATAATTGGAAATACGTTAGGAAAAGGAAATTTGTTTGTCTTTCCTTTCTCGTAAATAATTGGAAATACATTAGGAAAAGGAAATTTGTTTTGCTTAATAAGGAATAATTAATAATTTGTTAAAGTAATGTTCTTTTTGTTAATGGTTTTTTTTTTTTTAAAATTACCTAGAGTCACACAAGATAAGAGGAATTCCTTGTCTTGCCTTTTTTTTTTCTTTGCTTTTAGAAATTAAGGTTGTAGTGATGAATTTCATCTTTTAACTCTTTTTTGGTTGTGTTGTTGATGCTATTATATTTCATCATTTCATGTTTTAACTCTTTTTTGGTTGTGTTGTTCATGCTTTTATATTTGATTACAAAGTTAATAATCAAACGGAAGCTTAATGATTAGTTTCAAGATATATAACATGAAAGGAAGTGAAAGAGCTTATAGTATTGGTAAAATAGTGAATTCTATAACAGCATTCTGCCTTTTCGAAGACAGAGTTGATATCTCTACATCTAAAACATAGACATAACTAACATCAGGAGAGCAAGGACGATCTGAATTGAACGTGTTGCTTCTCCTCTTCCTCTCAGCAGCCTTGGCCACCGCTGCTGCTTCTATATTTCCACATGTCCTGTGTATGTTTCTCTCTGGTGATCTTGAAGAGATCAGGAATAGAAAAATAGGATGATATTAATTAGTATTGTTGGTATTTAGTATATTTATTTTTTACAAGAGAAAAGGATGGCTAAATGCATGGTACTACTACATACTACCATGCATATAATATAATAAATGTCTTCATACTGAGAATTGCCTTTAATACTATTGGACCTGGGAGCAGCAACCTGTTGCCCCATAGATTGATTGATTGGCAAAACCTTGGATTCAGTTTTTCAGTGTAATCTATGTATATGTAATATATCGATATTGTTTAAATAGTATATGAACATATATATATATATATGATATACAATTAGTTATTCAATATATCGTTATTATATAAATTGTTATAACTGGGTCTGGGTGGGCAAACTGATATGGAGAATATGAAATCTTCAATTTGGAATTTTTGTGTGGTGACACAAAATTGCACCTTGGTATTTATGTGTTATGTATGCAAAATCTTGGACAGGGTCAGGGTCAGGGTCCGAGGCCAATGCTAAGAGAAAAAAAGGGTAAGTTAGTGAGTACCAAAACAACAAGCTTTGGATACATTTTTTTTTAGGGCATAATACATAAAACATACTCTTTAACTTGAACTAGTATGACCTTCAATTTTAAATGTACACAATTAGACACTTAATTTTGTATAAAATTGAACTAGTAGACGCACGCGTCATATGTGGCATAATACACGTAGGACCTCATGTAGGACAAGAATTAACCATGTGGGATGTCACATATGACACGTGTCTGTGCTTGTTCAATTATATTCAATTTTAAGTATATATATATAATCGATCTGTCCATATATCGATTGAATAGATAATCAATCTGTTTATATATTGATCAGATCGATAATCGAATATCAGTTGGATCGATAATAGATCTGTCCATTCAAATTAGGTTTTGGACTAATTTGTAAAATGGTAAAAGATTTTGGTGGGGGTGGGGGGGATTTTGTTTAAATTCCGTAAGTGGGGGATTTGTGGACTAATTTTTAGTTTTTAAAACTCATAAATAAATTTAAATTTTCGAAAGTGGGTCATTTACCTTTTAAAAAAGATTTAGTCTATTTATTAAAAAATAGATTTGAAGAAGTCATTTAACAAAGAATCATGAATTTAAGAAAGAAAATAACATTTTTGAATTTTGTGGTCTAAAATAAGTGTAGATGTTTGTGTGGGTATAAATCATTTCATTAAGGATAAAGTAGGTATTTTAAAGTTACATTGTTGCTAAATATATAAACGTGTTATTCCTTTTTAGACTGATTAAAAATGAAAATGAATCATATAAATTGGGAGAGAGTTAGTACAATTCCATCCTATATATGTGTGTATAATTATAATCTTAAAATAACTGTTTATATAGTTAATTTGGTGTAGATTCATGTTTTATACATTTTAAAAGATTCACAACTAAATTACGTCTCGCAAATCCATAAAAAATAAATCAAGTCTCAAATTGTCACGACTTTAGTTATAACAATTAATTAACTTCTAATTGAGAATTATTGATTCAATCTACGGAATTGGCTATAGATTTTTTTGGCTAATATATTGCCAAATAACTTGTAACTTGCTGAATTATTTATAATTATCGTCAAATGAGATTAAAGAAGATTTTACTAACTATCGATATGAATTCAGTTAATCTGGACCTCAAAATAAATATTAGTAAAATGATTTATTTATTTTATTTCATTTTTCTAAGAAAGAAAAAAAAAAGGAAACAAAGTAATAAATAGCATCTTGGGGGATGAGGTACAAATTAATTTTTGGTATGTATACCAAAAGATTTTATAATAAACTTTTAAAATTATTTTATGATTCGATTCTTCTCAAACTCCGAACATAGAGAAAATTTTATTAATTAGACTTTCCTGTGCCTATTAAATATAATTTTGAGTAATTTTACTCTTTTAAGTTTATCAAAAGTGAATAATTTTGATTCTCGTCTGATATATAATAAACTTTAGCTGCTAGATTTAAGGAAAAAAATATACGTAATTTTTTTGGTCTCTAAACACTTGCCAAACAAGTATTTTGTTGAAGAGAATTGGAAACATAAATTTGCAAAATTTATTATCTTTTGTAAAAGCTAAGAACAAATACTAAATGGTGGGGGTCATGATGCGTTGAATACTACTTTGTTTGAAGGGAATAAATTTATCAAAGTCGATTCACAGCAGTGAAAGTAATATTTTAATTTGCAATCTTATGAAATTACTTTTTATTTTTTTCCCTCTTTTGATAATAAATATTTTTTTAAAATATTGCATGGTCAGCAAGTGTAAGTGGTCAATTCTTGCACATTAGAATTTAGAAGTAGTCATAGTTGATGGTTTTGTTAAGAAATATTATGTTCAACCATATTGAGTTTTGTTAAAAAATGTGTCAAACAAGATACTAGTAGTACACAAGATGAATATAAGTAGTTTTTTTGTTAATACGCTCTAGCAAATGATCCCATAAGATTCTTGATATTCACCTTCGGGGTGTCAAATGAACGAATTAAGCTGGACTTAAGTTGATTAAAATGGTTTAAGATAATAAACGAGCCGATCAAAAGTTACTTGAATTGAGTGACATCGAGTGCTTAAGTAAGAACAGCAATCTGGGAGGCCCTTAGATCAGCAATCTGGGAGGCCCTTGGATGCTGATCCTTATAGTCTAGTGCATTCGGACCTCTACTAGGGTTAGAACTATCCAAAAAAAGAAAAGACTTGGCTAAAAGAAGTAAATATATAATATCCTTTACAAGTTTAAGAGATTACTAATATCATTTAATTAAGATGTTGGGTGTCGATTAATGTAACAATAATACTGCTACAAGGCTGATCGAATTAGTTAAACATGTGTTCTTTCAAATGAGAGGTCACAAATTTGAACATTCCCCACCCCCGCAGGATTTTTTAAGTTCTACTGAGATTGAAAGTGTCGATATTTATTGAATTGATTAAAATGGAAAGACACAATTGTTTGTGTCCATAATAGATCTTGCTCAACTCCATGGTCCTAATAGAGCTCAAATTCTTGATTAACTATCCTATGCTTGTGTTAGGATAGGCTAGACTCTAGTCGTTATCGGTTTGCCTAGTGTTTATGGCATCGTTTAGATCACATATTTAAAAAAAAAAAAAAAAAAAAAAAAAATCTTAAAATTTCATATAAAGTAACACCAAAGGGTGTATTCTAATGGTTCCATGAAGTGAGTTGACCAACATGAGATTTCAGGTTGAATTCACACAAATACAAATATTAGGTCATTTTTTCCTATTTGTTCTTCTCTTGATCAGGGACGGTTTAAGCATATTGGTGGCTTAAGGCGAAGATCAAATGGGGACTTACATTTTTAAGAAAAAATAAATTTCTTTACTAACTCTCTTTTCAAAATTATATAATCATTTTTTTCTAATTATTCTTTTTTAAGTAATAATATAATTAATACATTTAATCTTTCTTGAGGCATGATACTAGATGTATGAGCTTCTAATAATTCTTTTCTTTTATATAAAAAAAGCTAATTTTTCTATAAATAATATTTTTAAAAAAAAAATTATCGCAACATATTATCATAAAAAATGGGGTCCCTCAAACTTGGGTCTAAGACGGCCGCCTATTTTTCTATAAGGTAGAGTCGGCCCTGGTCTTGATGAACATAGTTACTGGTGGGAGGTAACAAGTATTCTGTGCATTTAGTCGAGGTGCGCACGAAGCTACGTTATATTTAGGGTGATCATTACGAACTCAAATGTTTTTTTCATTTTTAGAGTTTTCTTTATCCAAATGTTAAAACAAAAAATGTTTCTTTTTAGAAAATCTAAATACTAAAAAATACTATCACTTTTTAGTAGAAAATTTTAGAACTTTGAAATAAATTACTCAATTTTCATAGTAATAAATAATATTTTTGTAATAACATCTAAGATAATGTATTAAGAACACATAGTTAATATGTTTAACTTGAATCAAACTTTGTAACTGCTATAAATTAATTACTTGTTATGCGAAATGTCATACTCCACTTAATACATACTCCTTCTGTCTCATTTTATCCGTCCCAAATTTCTTAATTTGATGTCCCATTTTACTTTTCCTTTTTTACTTATCAAGATAAGACAAAATTTATTTCCCCATCATACCCTTAGTGTAATTGATTACTCCTTGTTATTAGTATTCCTGAAAAATGTAAATTTATTTCCCCATTATACCCTTAGTGTAATTGATTACTCATTGTTATTAGTATTCTTGAAAAATGTTATTAAAGAGGAGTACCATTAAGAGTACAACATTAAGGGGTCGTTTGGTAGAGTGTATAAGATAATACTGAATAGGTTGTATTAGTAATGCTGGGATTATTAGTTCAGGGATTAGTAATACAGGGATTAGTAAACTGGGATTATTTTTTATACAGTGTTTGGTTTGATGTATTGAAAACAGTATGCAGTATGATAATGAGCATTCACTATCTGTGTAGTTTCTACAAAAATCAAACAACTCCCCTTCACGAGGAACTGTTACAGCTGGAGGCGTAGTTGTTATTGTTGTTGTAGACTGTACTACAACTCAACCTTTTAAAACAGAAGAAATAATCATGAAAAGCTTACCACTATTTTTATCAAAGAGTCAATAATCGCGGAACTTACCACTTTGTCATGTCCAGGAAAAAAGGGCTAAAGTCGCTGCAAGGGCGGCAGAATAGGATCGGGAAGATGCTGCAGCTAGAGCTACAGCAAGAGCAGGAGAAACCGAGGAAGAAACAGGAACCGCCAAAGAAACCATGCGAACAGAATCAATGGAAGAAACGACAGAGACATTATGTACTGAAGACAACAACAAGGCTGTCTACTACCTTATCTTTCAGACTGACTTAGGACCGTCAACTATCCTATCTTCTGCCTTATGAGTGCCCTATCTTTGAGGCTCTACCTTATGACTGTTTTAGACTATCTTCTGCATTGTGACTGTTTGTTTTAGACTATCTACTGCCTTGTGACTGTAGGTTTTAGAGTATCTACTATTCCCTTGTGACTGTATGTTTTAGAGTATCTACTGTTCCCATGTGACTGTTTGTTTTAGACTATCTATTATTCCCAATCTCGACAAAAAAAAGGAAAAGCAAGTACATCCTTAACGGCCTCTATTCCTGACGTGAACGGACGCTTTCTTGGAACTAATTCATAGGCACTTTCCATTAGTTAGACTTCACACATTATATAAACAAATAGTTGAAGCGTGCGATAGAAAGCGGAAAAACAAATTGATTGACTATTGAGTGCAAGCCCGTAAATAGACGACTATGGGCAGTTCAGGTGCGCTTAAAGTCAACTACAACTAGAAGGCATGCCGATCTTGCCACCCCTTTGACTGTGAAAAGCTCCAAATAGGCACACAGTAGTTTATAGTAGAAGGAGCGGAAAGCCACTTTACTGGTTGGAAAGGAGCTCTGATGTTGGAATTCAATAGTGACAGAAATGGTTATCTGTGCTCCACAGCTACTGGTGTCATCGCCCTGCAAAGAGGTGGAACCAACCAAGACTGAACACTAGCCCCATTTTGTAGACGGGTTGGGACCGGCCTTCTATCCCGGTGAACAATGTTCCACTGATTAGGCGGGGACAGGATTCGAACCTACAATATTCAGGTCATGAGCCTGATGAGTTGACCAATTCCTCTACCTCGCTTCTTCCCCTTCTCTTTCGAACTCCGAAAACCAAGGTTCGACTTGCATGTGTTAAGCATATAGTCTGAGTAGCAGGATGTTCACTTCTTAGCGCTTAGGCCACTACCTAAAAGTAAGTTTTTCGCTCTTTTTCTCTTACATAACAACAATGGAGGAGATAGTAAGCACGACTTTCTACGCAACAATTTCTTCTTCTCTTATGATTTATCAAGTTACAGGGGGGAGACCAAGAGAGTAGATTGACTGGTTTTTCCAGTCAAGTATAGTTGATAATCCCATTTTCGAATATGAATTTGAATAGATTCTCTTTATTATTCTTATGATTTTGTTCCGTCTATGATATGGTTAGTACCATGACATTCCCTAGGAACGATTGGTCCCCTTCAAGACAGACAATACTCTGGACTTTAGAACAATGGGATGCAAAACTACCCAAAGTACAGAATACTATCCGCCCAACCCAATTATTATTTATAATAATTAAGAATTTTATTAGGTTGGAAACCTTCTTTCGGAGGTCTCTTGAGAAAGAAGGCAAATGTTGCTGTTAGACTTATAAAAAGAATAACATTTTATCTAACATAAGAAAAAGAATATACAAACTAAATACAGATTGCAGATTCTTCTCCCTCATAGTCACATATTGGCCCTCTTCGTAAGAAGCAATCCCCGGTAATTGGAACAAAGAAAGGGAAGTTATCAATGGTAATGACACCAGAGATAACAACCTAATGGTCCCTTCTAAAAGACCACGCCGGAGGAGATCGATATAGGATACGAAGGTTTTCGCCTCTGCTCCAATTAGGGCTAATTGGGGAAGAACTCGGTCGATTGATCCTCGCTCACCCTGTCGGATCGAACGAATCGGTCTCGGTGGGGGGCGCCTGGGTTCCAACCAGGAATCCTGTCTATGAAGAGTGGTCCGGCTACGGATCTCTCCAATAAAGGATCGGAGATTGTGGTAAAATATTAGTGTATAAAGACAAGGATAAGACGGCAAATGTCGTTCTTACACCATCCTATCAATATCCTTTTACACATCACCCTTACCAATGCTCTATTTAGCATCAATAGGAAGGAAGCAATCCAAACACCCTGCAACAAATCAAATAGGGAAGTTATCAATGGTATCTCTAAGCTCACTCATCCTTTTCACAATCGGTTTCCCGACTAGAAAGGTGTTGAGGCCCAAAGAGCTGTTGACAATTGAAGACGCCAGTGTTGGCCCAAACATATAATACATAAGGGCAAACATGACACTCAATGGCCAACGATCCGTTGCTGACTTAAGATCAAAGGAATAACACTCATTCTTCTTTCCTTCTCTCAAAAGTGACAATGGAAACTCTTGGTTGAAAGTTCCATCCGTCCAGAGATGAGAAAGAACCTCCATTGACCATTTGTGGATAGAAAAGAGCAACCTCTGCTTTATGTAATTACATATCGCAAAGTTGCGCCTCTGATTATTCTAGTTTTTAGTTTTGTTTAATTTCACCAGGTGAAGAAAAAGGATTAGCAATCTCTCAATCTGGGGAAGTTTTCTTTTTCTTTAAATAGAGAAAGTGGTGGCTAGATTCGCGTTCCCTTTCCAGACTATCAAGGATTTCAAAGATCTTTCATATTGTGCCCAATCCCGATATTGTCTTGGGAATTATCAGTATATATAGTAGCGTACTGGACTCCATATACATAAGTAGAAGCATTCGACGAATCACTTGACAGTTCTTATTTCCATTTTCCGACTCTCATCTTGTTAACTGACTTAACCGTAATACTTATCCAAAGGACAAGTTGAAAGAGCTTCGGTAGTTACACTTTCTGTCCCGCGTAAGAAAGAGAGTTTAGAGTGCCATACAAAGAACCTTAGATAAGGGGATTCCTCCCATTGACTGAAGTTCAGAGTCAACCTTCCACACAAGGCAATCTTCTGATAGAGGGGAAGAGGCAGAGCACAACCGATTCTGTGGCACAAGATGCGCTAGTATTGCAAAGGCAGGAATGAGTTCACAACGTTCGAATAAGCTACTCGACCGACTAAAGCTAAAAGGAGAAAGGCATTCTCATACCCTGATACCGCTTTGTGGAAACCTAGAACAGAAGAAAGTCTCTTTAGGATGGCTCGGTCTACTTCTCTGATGAATGACATGGCTTGCTTGGCGGAAGTCTTTATATTGCCAAGTCTCGGATATTTCGTAATAGCCGCACATAATCACATAATAGGAATAAATAATACTATCACATGAATGCCTTTGCTTTGCCCTAAAGAATCTTTTTCGATAGTTATCCCAAAATAAACCTTCTACGTGGTGCTCCTAACGCAGGTACAAGAAAAGCTTTACCAGAACCCCTTTTCGAGAGAATCTTTGGAAAGACTCCCATGTGTGATTGCTGACTAGAGAACTTCTTAACACATCATAGGTCTTCCTTTAACGCGCTTGGTTGAGAGTGAACTCCCCAAAAGAGGAACCGATCTCGGATTTCAGTCTTTAACCGTCCCATTAGCAATTCTAGTACCAACTAGCGAAATCGAGCTTGGGAGTAGACAGACCTATAAACCGATGACCCTATATTATATAATTCTATATTAATTATATAATAGAATGCCAGGTAAAGCTGCACCATTGGAAAAACTATCCATTCACCGCATAAAGGTGGGTGATCAATTCTCCTCTGATGAAGAATTTGAAAACATCCATTCTGGTCTATTATTTTTATTATTAGTTAAGGAATAGACCTTTCAACGCATGCATTTGCCTTAATAAGATTGCTCGTAGACATGCCCACCAATATAATTTTTCTGAGGTATTCCTAACGTGCCATAGAAAGTGCGACAGAGGCTTTATAAGTATAAGACATCTTCATAGGTACTCTATCCAATATTTCTTTATAGAAACTAAGACTAGGAAAAGAATGGCTAGCTAACCTAACTAGCTGATAGATCACCATAAGAAGTCGAATGCAAGGGGGCCAATAAGATCAAAGAGGAGAGATGGTTGATAGCTTAGATTTTGCAACTCAATTGGGGATGAGGAGCTCTCGGTACGCGACCGTTAAGTAAGGTCTGTTACGGAAGACCCTTTGCCTACTTTGCCTATTATTAAGACTACTCCCTCCGAAATTTCGGGAAATATAAAGTTTGTAATCCCAGGACGTGTAGCATACTGCTTCGAGAGGGATAGGGTTACCCACACCAAACCTTTGCGCTTGCACGATTGGTGATATCCCGCCTAGGGAAAGGATGATCAAACTCCCACTTTTCGAACCTTTACTCCAACCATGGGTGGGATCACTGCCTTGACCCAACCCTACCTATTACGAGATGAGGAAATAGATTCAAGAACTAGTCATGCAGTCGTTCAAAAACTAGCTGAAAAGCAAGGACACTAAGGATTCAAAAACCGAAAATGTTGTAGTAACCAATGGTGCTATCGTACTAGCCCCTCTCCTCTTTCTTTTTTTAATTCATTAGCCCTTAGGGCAGTCACCTTTCTCTTAGAGAAAAGATAGGTTCAAAGCAACCCCCCCTCTCCTAAGAGTCGAGATCTCCCCAGTGTGAAACTAAAGGAGGATTCCCCGAATACCTGAAATAAAGATAATCATAGAAAATGTGAAATATTTGATAGAATCCATTTTGGGAACGTGGAATGGTTGAGAAATTCAAATGTGAAAACTCCAGTACCTCTCGCTTCCCGGAAAAGAAATCCATAAAGTCCTCGATAGGATTGGCAGCATCCCCCCTCAAGGCACGATTCTGAGACAGAATCTCTTGAAAGAGAAGAAAAATATTTATGTTTTCTCTCCCTGATTTGCAGATCTCTGTTCTCGAAACACAGTAACCTGTAATACTCTTTCTGAGAGCCACAATTGTGGAGTATGGTCTTTACTTCTGACCAATACTCCCCCTTTGCTTTAGAAAGCAGAAAAAGGCTATTTTGCCTGTATAGCTTTCTTATTCGATTGAGCATAGAGGCCTCCATACTTGAATTTCTTCTTATGAAAAAAGGTTCCCCCTTTCTTGCCCAACTATTTCGGGTAGAGGAAAATTGGGACGCTGCGATGGGGCTTCAGGTAGGGTATCGGGAACCTGCGAGTTCGCCCCCTGTCTCCCGCTCAAAGTTTCTTGGAAACTTGTCACAAAAGGCACGACAGCTTCTAATAACTCGTTCATTTTTGTATTTTCGAATTGATTCCGCCCCTAAAGCGAACTTCTACTCCTACTCTTCATGTTCTATTGATCAGAAGTATCCAGCAGTGCCACGCCGGCCGGTAGAAAGAGTGTTGCTACTAAGCTAAGCTGCTGTTGGGGAACTCGGTATAAGCGATTTTCTGCTTCTGCCTTTCTAGGTTTCACAATAGCTCCCCCTTTTCTTTTCCAATTCCTTCTTTTTGTTCTACTTAGGTGGAGCAATACAAACTCTCGACAGAATATAAAAGAGGACCACAGGCCTGTGTAAACACCTCAACAAACTTATGTGGACACTCCTGAGCCCGAGGACAATCTCTCAAATACACATGTTGATGTTGTTGACCCGTTTTTATTTTCTTTGTCGATTCCTCTCAATGAAATTTTCCATGTTGCACTAAGTTACTTACGGATGTATGCATGCGGTCCGGGAACACTTTGGGGTGAACACCCATCCGAACAAGTAGGGTCAATAGTTCAGCATTTAGGCCGTAACATTTAGCAACAAAAAATATTATTCCCAACAAGTGCTCTCCGAACCAAGCTAGATAGCCTCCTATCACTAGGCTCACCAACCAACCTGGACTTTTTTTTATTATTCCTATCGGATATCAAAACAAACCATAAGGATTGTTTCCAGCCATGAGTTCCCCTATGACATAAGCGCTCTTGGGTGGGGTGGGTCATTCCATCAAATCTTTGAGAAGGGGCCCAATCTCCTATTTAATGGTCGGCGTGGCGATAGGCTTCATTTCTACAACTGACTTCCCAACCGTTGAAAGACTGAGCGAGAACGGTAAGGGGCGCACAAACAAAGAATGTCGTTATGCGGGGATGCGATTCGCCAAGCTGGGGCAAAGAAAGTCGTCCGACCCTATCGGATTAGGAATGTGAAGGCCTCTTCTTCGTAAGGAGACCGGGGAAAGAAATAGCAGCTGCAGCAAGAGAAGGAGAAACCGAGGAAGAAATAGGAACCGCCAAAGAAACCATGCGAACAGAATCAATGGAAGAAACAACGGAGACATTATGTACTGAAGACAACAACAAGGTTGTCTACTGCCTTATCTTTTAGACTGACTTAGGACCGTCAACTATCCTATCTTCTGCCTTATGAGTGCCCTATCTTTGAGGCTCTACCTTATGACTGTTTTAGACTATCTTCTGCATTGTGACTGTTTGTTTTAGACTATCTACTGCCTTGTGACTGTAGGTTTTAGAGTATCTACTGTTCCCTTGTGACTGTATGTTTTAGAGTATCTACTGTTCCCTTGTGACTGTTTGTTTTAGACTATCTATTGTTCCCAATCTTGACAAAAAAAAAGAAAAGCAAGTACATCCTTAACGGCCTCTATTCCTGACGTGAACGGCCGCTTTCTTGGAACTAATTCATAGGCACTTTCCATTAGTTAGACTTCACACACTATATAAACAAATAGTTGAAGCGTGCGATAGAAAGCGGAAAAACAAATTGATTGACTATTGAGTGCAAGCCCGTAAATAGACGACTATGGGCAGTTCAAGTGCGCTTAAAGTCAACTACAACTAGAAGGCATGCCGATCGTGCCACCCCTTTGACTGTGAAAAGCTCCAAATAGGCACACAGTAGTTTATAGTAGAAGGAGCGGAAAGCCACTTTACTGGTTGGAAAGGAGCTCTGATGTTGGAATTCAATAGTGACAGAAATGTTTATCTGTGCTCCACAGCTACTGGTGTCATCGCCCTGCAAAGAGGTGGAACCAACCAAGACTGAACACTAGCCCCATTTTGTAGACGGGTTGGGACCGGCCTTCTATACCGGTGAACAATGTTCCACTGATTAGGCGGGGACAAGATTCGAACCTGCAATATTCAGGTCATGAGCCTGATGAGTTGACCAATTCCTCTACCTCGCTTCTTCCCCTTCTCTTTCGAACTCCGAAAACCAAGGTTCGACTTGCATGTGTTAAGCATATAGTCTGAGTAGCAGGATGTTCACTTCTTAGCGCTTAGGCCACTACCTAAAAGTAAGCTTTTCGCTCTTTTCCATCTCAATCAAAGATAGTTCCATTCAATCTTAGGCGATCTCAGGTTACCGACTCTCCGGCCTTATTTCGAGGCACTATAGGAGAACTCATTGGGCCTACCGCTTTCTCAATCGAAAATGGAAACTTTGAATATCACTGAACGATTCTCTCACTCACGTCATTTCTTGTCGTCAGTCAATCTTCATCAAGACAGCTGACCGAGTCGAAACCTACTACTCAAGTCTTCCGAACCCATCCACAAATAGCTAGAAAACATTTTCTTATTTACGACTTTGCTACGGTTGTACGACATGAGAAAGAGTATACCAAATAAATGTAAAACCCGCACTGGAAAAATGTTGAACGATTTCTAGGGCTTTTCAAAAATCATTTTTTTGCAATGCCTTGAGAGGACAAGGTAAGACAGTATGCTCACTAGATCCATCATACTATTACTAAAGTACAATGAACACTCACTGAATCTCGACATCAATTAGATCAACAAAACCAAACCATTGCCTGACGTGAACAGACGTTTTCTCATTAGACTGTTTGATCCGGCTCCGTATTTACTCAAGCAAAGACGAATCAAAACCTTTCTTTTCTTATGATGAGAAGGAAGGATCACTCCTAAAAGCAAGCTTTCTCTTATAGTTAAATCACTGCCCTTAGAACTTTCTCTTATAGTTAAATCACTGCCCTTTGTGCGAGTTTGTATACTGGAACCCTCGTTTTCACTACTATTTTGACTTTCACCACCACAAACGGCCCTATAAATGTAACTGTCACTGTAATTCTCACTACCACTTATAATGGAAGTATCTATACAGATTTGAGACTGAAGATAATTATCAATGCAACTATTAATGTGATTATTCCAACTATATTGAGTATTATACATGTAAGAATTATAGTAGGGATCTTCGCCCCTAAATCCATTATTCAGATAACTCGAGTTTTGATAACTATAAAAAGAACTTTCTAGTTCACTCAGAAAAGAATGATCGTTGTCAATCTCAAAAATTTGAATTTCAATATCAAAATAGATAGAATAACTGTCTCCATTCCTATCACTAACTACAAAAGTATCATCAGAGATGAAATTTCGAATGTCTTTAACGCCGAATAAATAATCAACATTACTGCAACTGGGAATGTTTTTCACTTTTCGATTTGGATCTTCACTGGTATTTTCAATAGGACCAAGAGTGCCCATTGATTTATTTAGCCCACACCTGCGTTCGAACTCCTTCTTAAACAACATCGAATTAAAACACCATCTTTCCATAGAGTTTTCTTGCCCCCTATTTGCATGAAAATACAATAGATGAATAGTCATTCGCTAGAAAATTATTTATTTGAATATCTTATTTCCTATCAGACTAAGCATAGAAATCCAATCACTAGGATTATTAGTAGGATTATTAGTGAGTATTGAAAAAAAGTTCTGAATCTGGGGGAACACTTCACTATATATTAATATGTCGGAACCCCCTTTTATTATTAAAAATAATATAAATATAATAATATAATTTTTGATAAAGGGCGGCTTCTCCTATGTCGTGTCAAATTCGCATCGAAAAAAAGAGATTTGTCCTCTCCTAGATTTTTATTTAGTTTTCTAGATTTTGTATTTCAAATCTTGTATATCTAGGTAAGTATATACTTAGTCAAAATATATGCAATAGAATTTTTGTTGTATTCGGCTCAATCCTTCTAGTAAAATATTGGGCCGAGTTTAATTGCAATTCAATTAAGAGAACGAAGGATAATTACTTGAGTTCTTTCTCCTTATCCTTCGTTATTTCCTACTAATTTATCTGCTAATGTCTACTATTTTTACTTATCCAAAACGTTCACTGCTGCAAAATGAAATACGATCTCTTTCCATACCTCACAAGCATCAGCTAGTTCCGGGCTCCATTTGGAAGCCTCACGAATAATCTCATTACCTTCCCGAGCAAGATCGTGTCCTTCATTATGAGATTTTACACATGCTTCTAGAGCTACTCGATTAGCTACGGCACCTGGCGCATTACCCCAAGGATGTCCTAAAGTTCCTCCACTGAACTGTAGTATGGAATCATCCCAAAGATCTCGGTCAGAGCAGGCATATGCCAAACATGAATACCTCCTGAAGCCACAGGTATAACACCTGGTAAAGAGACCCAATCTTGAGTGAAATAAATACCGCGACTTTGATCTTGTTCAACAAAATCATCACGCAATAAATCAACAAAGCCCAAAGTTATGTCTCTTTCACCTTCAAGTTACTCCCAACTATCTATTGACTCAGGCTCTAAATCTTTTTTTTTCTCTTTATTCAAAGTAAGCAGATCGAAAGCACGAAAAGGAATGTCTTAGCGTGCCCTTACTCTAATTCGAAATCCGTCTCTTTCTTTCTTTTCTAATTCCTCTCCCTTCATTCCTCGATCCGCTTGTAAATTCTTGGTGTAATACTTACTCGTAAATAATTGGTGTCAGAATTTCTCACTAATCAGGTGTGATCAGTCTCATCCGTGTAAGAATTAGGAATTCCTCTTCCAACTCGTCCCAGAATGGGCGTTATGGCAAAGAACAAGAAGAAAACTAAAGGAGAAATTTGTCCAATAGTAACAAAGGGTGCCTCCATAGGTTGACATCCGATCCAACCTAGTAGTAAGAAATCCTCTAAAAGCAATCAAAATATTCCTTGGTGAATCGGGCAAAAACTTGAACTACGTACATACATACTTTTAAAAAAGGGTAAAGCCAACAGACATATAAAAACTGGTGCTATTGCGGCTACACCTCCCAATTTGTCAGGTATACTACGAAGGATGGCATGGATCGGTAGGAAATACCATTCTGGTATAATATGAGGTGGGGTGGACATCGAATTAGCAGGTATATAATTGTCGGGATGCCCCAAAATATTAGGACCATAAAAAATTCAAATGGAAAAAAAGATAGCAAAATCTACCCAACCTACTAGATCCTTTACATAAAAATAAGGGTAAGGAGCAATTTTATCCATCTCTGAATGTACACCCAATGGATTATTGGATCCATATTGATGCAATGCGGCCAGATAAAGAAGACTGGTGCCTACTAAAATAAAGAGGAGTAAATGATGAAGACTAAAAAAACGATTTAAGGTGACGTTGTCCACGGAGAACCCACCCCAAAGCCAAGTCACTATGGTATCACCTACTACAGGTATGGCGCTAGCTAAGCTTGTAATTACTGTAGCTCCCCAAAAGCTCATCTGACCCCAAGGTAGTACATATCCTATAAAAGTTGTCACAATCATTAATAGGAAGATTACAACTCCGAGACACCAAACAAATTCCCTAGGAATGCTATAACTGGCATGATATAGACCACAAAAAATATGAAGGTGAACCACAATAAAAAACATACTTGCCCCATTAGCATGCATATAACGGAGCAACCATCCCGCTTCAACATCTCTCATAATGTGTTCTACGCTGTTGAAAGCTAGATCCACATGAGGTGTGTAATGCATAGCTAAAAAAACGCAAGTCACTATCTGAATGACTAAACAAATACCAGCTAATGAACCGAACTCCCACCAATAACTAAGATTGCTCGGGGTTGGATAATCTACCAAATGCTGATTAAGTGTGGAGGATATAGGTTGTTTAAGAAGAGAGAGTCATTGGTTCCTTATAGACATTTATTTATTACTCTTTTCTATCGTGACAACTCTTGTTCCCCCACCTTTTAGCGTTCTGGGGCCCTACTATGTATTAAAATGTGAGTACCCTTTCTTCCACCTCCGAAGGATGGGGGGGTATACAGCAAAAAAAGCATCGTAGGGGTCGGATCACCCTGGGTTACTGAAGAGTCGTTCGACTTCTCGGTCACTGAATAAGAGAGGTTTTTACCGCTTTCTCTTCTCTCCAGCACTCTCGTACTGATCATCTTGCTGCAACAAAGCAAGCTTAGGAATGAATCTAATGGAAATTTAGGTCTCTGTCCGCTTTTTAGATTATTCTTTCCTCCTCGACGAAAGAGGGCAAAAAAGGTGTGTGGGAGAAAGAATTCTAAAAGGAGAGAAGATTTCGTCCACCAACCGGGACAGAGTGCGAACCCTAAGCAATTACGGGTTCTCGCTTATCTCTTGGGGGTCCATCTCATCTGAAAACTCTTCCTCTTCCATTAGCATAGCTAAATTTGAATAGGATGAATCAGCCTCAGGAAAAGTAAGCCCCCTTTCCTTGATTGAATTTGGCTTCGCTGCGCCCTGAATCAATCAAAAAGCTTATTGATTTGATTCATCCCATTTCATTTATTTGGGAGAGAGGGAGGCTGTGAGTCACCTGGGCAACGGATTTTTCCATTTGTTGATTCTCGAAATTGATAAAATCAAAATCGGGTCCAGACCCATAATTGAATAGGAAGTGAGGCGAGGGTCCTTCATGAAAAGGGGGAAAAGGGGGGTGGGGCTTTGTTCTGGGGGGCCGCTTTGCGCAACTTTAGAAGGGAGAGAATGACTTTATGAAATTCTCTCCAACCTTTTCTATCTATCTTTAGATGTAGGGCGAGAGAAAGTCAATATGATATTTGTGTTGGTTTTTCCAACGAAACGTTGCACTTTTCTTCTTTCTCATTCGAAAGGCTCAGTCCCACACCCTGACTTCAATGATGGGAACAACCTCCGCACTCCGGCGCTCCACTGAACAACAGTTCTCCACCTTACTATATTTAGAATAGTGGTCAATCCTTCAGGAGTTACATTCGTAACTTAATGTAATGTTATGTTCACGCGGTGATATTCTATCTTTCCAAGAGTACTACCCTGTACGTAGTCTATGTCTGGGGAGCATACTTGACAGGAGATAGACACAGGCGGTAGAGGGATCTCCAGAGTCGGCTGGTAATGGACCTACTTACCTTGCTTGTAGACCTGCTGCGGAGCTAACCCTTGTTCTGTTGGTTTGGGGGTTGCTACCAAGACGATTTCTTTATGCCCATCAAAGGACCTCGAGATGCTAATCCACGAAAAAGGATACGAGAAATTTGGAAGAACTCATATACGGAACGAGGGGGACCCGTGTAAATACATCGGTTTCTGACTCGTGCAAAGGCACTATTTCTTGGCAACTTGGACAACAACTAACGATGTTTGTCCCGCATATCACTAGGAAGATCGGGATCCTTACAAAGGGCTTTATAAAGCTTTCGTCTCAATTCATATTTAGCCTAGCTGCGAGCAATCTGCGTTTGTGATCTCGTATATTTCGCTTCTCCGACATCTTACTGAGTTTCCCCCTCATCTTTTTGCAAAAAGCCGCTCCACGGTGGTAAAGTCTCATCTTGTGTGTTGGCCGAAGTTACAATAGTAACATTGAACCCTCGAATATGTTCGAAGATCTCGAAATGATCTTCCAGTTCGGGGGAGAATTCGCAAAATTCCGTTTCCATCGAGAATTGAATTGACCTTTCCCTTATTTCGAGCAGAGAATCTAACAGAGACATTACTGTGGATATTCTGACCAAAAAATATGACATTCCATGCCCTCGGAGAGTGCTTTGTTGTTCTAGGTCACTGACATATCCTTTTTTTTCTTTATTTGACCCCAAGAATGGATTGGATCGAAACGACTTTCCTGTTGAAGCCCTTTGTGTCTATATTAATTTCTGACCGCACGAAATCTCCATAGCCAATTTTCCATTTTTGATAGAAGGTGTTGTCTTTGGTACTACTATTATTTTACACGATCTAGGAACTTCCATAACATTGGCGTGATTCAGTTTGAGCAACGGATCCTGACGTGATACATCCTTGTAATGAAAATAGAGTGGAAACATGAGTTGATCCATAATGAGTATTAGATTGAAGTTCTCTTAAAGAAAATCGCTAACTCCTATCCCAAAGATACAAAGCGCCCGGTCCTCTTCTCTTGTATCGAAGTGCAGTGTAGTGTGGTGAGGTTTTGCCTCACAGAAAGAGTGGGAAATTGGGATTAAAAAAGGTAGAATTTATGCAATTTCTTTTCTGACGAAAGAGATCATAGTCCTTTATGGCGCTTTCAACCCGCCAAAATAGAAGGCTTTGCACTTGTGGAACGTAAATTCAAGGGATACTCATCGAGTGGACTCAAATAGAAAGCTCCTTCTTTGCTTTTCTTCTCTGGAGTCAATTCGATGAACACAAGCCGAATCGTCCTTAACGGTGACCGATAGCGAAGTAGTACCAATTGTCATGTGCTCTAAAGCTAGTCAGGAGCTTTTACTCTTGATACAGGTCGAGTCGTCTCAACTGTTGAGTTCTCGTAACTAGCCAAAAAGGGCACCACTACTTACGTCATTTCTTGTGAGAAGAGGCGAACGAAAAGGAAGGCATTCGAAGCGGCCTTTTCTTCTTATCTTGAGGTTGGGTGCACCGATTCTCCCACAGGCTATCTATTCGGGTCGATTGGCGTGTCTTCCCTTTTTCTATCTCTTCGGTCCCTTCTTGCGGGTGCCTTATCTATCAGTTAACTAGAGCGCCTCTTGCCTTATTCTATCTCTTGATGTTCGATTCCTCAGTCGTAAGGGGGTTGGGATGATAGAGTCCTGGAAGTTGTTGGAAAAGATTCTGATCCATTGGCAAGGGAAGGAGCGTAAGGGCGATAAGGCAAAAGACAGGGGTAGGACACCGAGTTTGGATGTGAAAGGTAGTTCTTTCGGTCGCGGCTCAAAGATGGATTACGCGGAAAGGATGGATAGGATGAGTGAAATGGTTGACAGGTAGTGCCTGAAAAGCAGAAACAGATATTTCTGAATCCCAAGGGCGAGTTCCCCGGGAGAACCCAACAGTTGATGAAAGATTTAAAAGTGCACAAGAAGGATTCATTCCCACCTCGGGCTGCTTCCACGATTCACTTCAACGTGAAGAAGGGGTCGTGAGCGCAAGGCATTTTGATGTCCAGTTTTCAAAACGGAGAGAGGGGTTGGCCGGTATAGCTCTATGTCATATTTTCTACACGTAAGTATATTAAATCAGAAAAGAAATCCAATACAAATACTGAATCAAGAAGCAGCCTACCAAGCAGCTGATGAACTCCTTCGTATCAAAGCAAAATAGGCCTTCCCTACAGGGACTCAGTCTTGCTTCCATCGCCTTAGCCTTTGTTATGCCTCATCTTTCCTTCTTTAGGCTAGGCACCTAAGAGCAGACTCAAAAGGGAAGAGCGTGGTCTTGGGTTTAGTCTAAAAATCCATTCACATCGATAGGGGGCAGGGAACCAATAAGAAGCATTTCCGGGCCTATCAAACAAACTATAGGTTTCCCTTTCCGTGCGATAGGGGATAAAATACGTTTTCATCGACATCTTGATTTTTGATTCATTTCTTTCATAGACAGAAAGGTAAGTTAAAACAACCCCAACATTAATAAACCATGAGCAAGTCAGATTGGGATCCCCAATGACAAGCGAACAGGCATTTTCGGGTCCAGAACAAACAAAATAAGGGAAAGACGGGTGGTTGAGATAGTGTAGTCCATTTTCACAAGAGTACGAAGCTTCAAATTAAAGAACTCTGTTTCCTATGGGAGGGAGAAAGCTAAGGAAGGCTGTTTCCAAGGGCGGCAGGCAGGATAAATAAGGTGTGTAAGGCAGGTCCAAAGAAGGTAGCATGGATACTAGCGGCGAGACTACATGCTTCAATTTCATAAGTGGGTGAAGGAAGAATACCTGAGCTTCAAGCAAAGAAGGCGGGGACCTCGGGCCTTTGCAAAGTCAACGGTCTCACCGGGAACTAGACAAGCACCTAGATGTAAATTCTCAGGCCCTATCCCGAAATTCTTACTTCATTCATCACAGTTCCAGGCCCATAGGAATGGCTTTCTCCTTCTCCAATTGTCGGGAGAGTTTTTTTGCTCCGGTTGTCCGGAATTGCATTTCGTAAAAAAGAAAGTAAAAAACAAGTGAGGAACCCTGGAAATAAAATGTTTGTTCCAATAACGGGAAATTTTATCCCTCTGATCTTAGTTGCGGGCCCCCAATCAAACTAGAACGTAAGGGTGCTTTTTAGTTTGCATAAGTCCCGCTTCTTTCCAACGGGCAGATGACATCTCTTGCCTGGTGAATCAGCATGTTCTAACACGTGTTGTTTGGTGTGAGTATGTATTTCATATTTGTTACAGGCCAATCGGGGCTAAAGAAGGTCCAACAACATGCGATATGTGGATTTGATTCACCCTTAGTAATGAGAGGATTGGTCTTCTCATACTAGTGAATTGGGTCGCATACATTGGAGCAAGAGAGTACTGGCTCGCCGCTGTGGATGTAGGTGTTCCCATGAAACGAACCGGTGCCACATTCCGCTAGGATACTGGCTGGAGTTGGTCTCACCGTAGTGACGAGAGTTCCAGCTTGATGAATCACCCATTCCCTCTGTATGTCCAAGCGCCATCCACTTGTGAATACAACAACCTGCCCACCGTAATCAAGTAAGAGTAACAATATTCACTAAGCTTCCTTTCAATTATCCCTATAATAAGGAAGACATAGTGCTTGTTGATGGCCATGATTCCAATATGGCCCTCTGACCTTTTTTCCCGTGAATAGCTCGGTTTATGTACGTCTTAATCATGGCCACTAATCGACCGGTCACACTGTTCAGCGGCATTCATTCAGTTGTCCTGTTCAGATGGATGAGACAGTTCCCACTTGAAGCATGCTTCAAGTCTAGCTTTGAGACATTTACTGCAACCGGAACCTTCATTCCTTATTGTTGCAATTCTATGCTAGCAAGTTAGTTTTATGTCGACTTGCGGAACAATCACATCAATATACACGAAAATTAAAATTGGAACTGGAACTTGATAACGAACCTGGACTAAGCCAGATAGAGTCGTGGACAACATGAATTCGTGACATACCGAGATTGATTCATTTCATCGATGGAAATGATTCAAGTTACCTAACGTGACACACTATATACATCAGCAGAGATCACTACGGATTTGAACTTTAGCACCCCCTCTTGCTTGTTATTGTTAGGGATAGATGAACAGAGCAGAACGACTTTTCGCTATGTTGTGCCTAGTAGTACCCGAAGCATTGACATTGAAAGAAGTCCCTCAAGCATTTAAAAAGGAACAAAGACAAGGGTTATACCTATTGGAGAATCCTTACTAGTCTCATTGATTACTCAAAATTCAACT
This sequence comes from Capsicum baccatum var. pendulum, assembly GCA_030864225.1. NCBI lineage: Eukaryota > Viridiplantae > Streptophyta > Magnoliopsida > Solanales > Solanaceae > Capsicum > Capsicum baccatum. Next base: position 278,997,172 of record CM061558.1, read on the forward strand.
CATACACAAAAAACAAAAGAGATTGATACTTATATTGATATCGAGCTGGAAGAGCACTGGATAGAGACTATAGGGTCTCATCCCTGCTTCAACCAAGAGATAGGGAGACAATATCATAGCATGAAATGAGCCAATGCCAAGTGCTCTCTTTCTTTGCTGCTCCTCTTCTTCCAAAGCATTGCATAAATGAAGAGAGTGACCCTAGAAGAGGAGGCAATCTCTGACATTTTACTTATACTTTACTCTCAACTTTGAGAATTTCAACTTATATCAGAGCAGGGAAAGCGGAGATGCTGGTAATTATATACATAGTAATGAATGCCCGACCTTTCTAGTAGAGAAATCCTATGGTTAGGAACGTGACACATCAATCCTTTGTACCGAAGTAAGGTTGACTGCGGACGATAGTTATACGTCCACCAGCAGTCAAAATTGAGAAATTGTACAGATTCATTTCGACGATTCATGTCTTCATTGGTAACTAATCACCTTTGGGTAGAAGCATGGTAACAAAAATAAGTCAGCCTTGAGGGTCTTCTAACTGAAGATAAAGGACCGGTAATTGAATCAATAACCGTAGTTACTAGACTAGCACTTAAATTAGCTGTGACAGTATCTGTTGGTGCGTCTTATATGTTTGATCTTAATGCCATTGAACAGAGGATCTTAATGCTTGCTTGGAGAGCGCAAATCCTTACGCGGTAAATCAATAGCATTGGATTTAGTTCTTTCCTTATTTCTTACTTTCATGGGTTGGTTTGGCCTTTTTCCGAGCTATAGCAAAGAGCGATTTAAGCGCATCATGTACGACCTTGGCATTCATTTTGTTGTTGTTAAGCATATTTTTGAATATGTTGTTGACACACTTCATCATAGTTTCTTTACTACTCCACTCCTTTATTTCATTTCATCCTTACTCCATATTCGGATGCAGATTAAGGGGGAAAGACTTTGATTGGGAAAGGGGCCTCCTCTTCCTACGGCCTATTCGTTACTCACCTGGCTGACTACGGCACTGGTTTTTTTCTTGTATAAGGACTCTTTACCCACTAAGACTTTCCTTGAAAAAAGCGGAGACCTTGCTTCTACTTTTATCATAGATAGCTAATATGAATAGGAAATATTTTCAAGAAATGAATTGAATTTTCCAATAGTAATAAGCTAATTGATTTAGTACGTTTAGCTTGGAACTATTAAACTTTACCCGATGACCTAAGAAAAAAACAGTCTTACCTTAGAATTTATTCTCTGATATCTATCTTTTGCCTTAACCACATCAAAGAGGAATTGAACCTCTTCTAGTTTTTTGAAAACTCTAATCCATTTGATGTCCGCCACCCTTCCCCTCCTCCTTCCTCCGTTAGTTTAGATGCAACGGCCGCAGATGCAGGAAGCAGTTCCTCTATGGCAAATTGCAAACGTCGAAGTAGGTTGTGGCTTATAAATAGGAAGATAAGGCGTTAGCGGACCGACTTAATAGGACCCTCCTTTGCTCTATCTAACTCGGCGTGCGCTCCTTCCGGCCCTGCGAGAACATATACGGACACGCGCACTACTCATATCGGTACTAGAAGCCCCCAGAGCAGGCCTGGAAGACTATGAGCCCCACCTTATGCGCGCCAGCCGAATGACGTAGGTGCACAAGAGTACTTCGCGCCACAACCATCTCCTTTTTATAGGTTCAACGAACCGATGCCTGTTGCTTCATCTGGGAGAAAAGAATCATAGATATGCCGGTCATTAGAAGAAAGAACCGCCATAAAAAGTTTCCTCGTGTATCATCTGTAGCAAAACTATGAACGGGAGCTAGCAATCCGGACCGTATTGAAAAGGTTCCTGAGACACAGCATCGAAAAGTAACAATATTAAGAAACGAGGTCCAAGAATGAAGAAGGGGTAGAATTACTAAATGAATACGAGCTGTGGCTAATACCCGAGGCATAAAAGAAGCATTTTCTACGAGATCCCGAAACCACCAGCTACCCCAACCTAATTCATGATAAGCCCACCAATTTCCTGGAAAAATGCCTATGGTTAAAAACCACCAACATGTCAAGATCCAAATTCGAATTAGTTCCTGGTCATGGTTAGAGACCACTGTGTTCGCGCCGACGGTCCAGTAAAGAGGCGAAGTAGTGGTATCTTTCTTTCCATTACGAATGACACGCTTCGCCTGCTCCCTCCCCATGTCCACTAGCGCTCCTGTCCAGAGCAAAGAGAGGGCAAAAAAGAGCCGCCGAAGCAGCATAAGCAGGCTTTTATTACTACGTAACAATAAAGCAGGATAGCATTTTGCGCCCACATATTTGAATTTGAGGGTAAAGAGCTCGCTTATTATACGGGATCCGACACATCCAACCGAGCGAAACAGTGTTCCATTCTTTTCGGCGGCATCCTTCCGCATTGGCGGCGAGTGGAGTGCCACAATCCCATTCATTATTTTTGATCTACATAAGCCAAAGCCCATAGCACTGGCGACGTCTCCGGCATAAATACAAGGAGGATGTCTAGCTGATATAGGATCTTGTGGAAGAGGATTTGATTCTGCAAGCGGTTCAGTACAAACGAAGAAATTTCGGACAAAAGGGTCGAAACTCACTGATAGGAAAGGGGAGAAAAACAAAGCAATGCCAAGAGCTCCGTCAATCCGTTGTTCATTGATAGACGAAGCTATCTCTTTATCATCTCGTGCCAGATGCAATATCCTTTTTCCTTCTCGCGAACCACGGGAGCGCCTAGCGCCCAGATGAAGATAGGCGAATTTACGCGCCTATATCAATATATTTTGCCCATATTTTAGCCTAGTTTTGAGAACAAATTATATATTTCATGCACTTTTAGTCCTTTTTCCTATAAATGAGCTAACGAACATGATTAGTAAAGTTTCAGGTATAAATGATGCAAAATACAGCATTTTATGGCTTACTTGACGCAAAAGAAAGCTCACGAACAAAGGAGAAGGAAGTGGGACGCCTAAAGGACCAAAACTGCTGCATGGAAACTCTGTCCCGGGTTAAAACAGCATTTCTGAAGACTTTGGGGACTTACAGACACAAAGCTGGATTTTGACAATGATACATTAACCTAGTACAATTGGGTTATGTATTTCATTAGTTTATTTGGATTAGGAGAATGTTACAGTAACCTAGTACAAATGGGTTAAGTATTTCCTTAGTTTAGTAGGATTTGGTTATTTATTTCATTAGCATAGTAGGAGTAGGATAGGAGTATTATAAATACCCTATCATGCTAGAGATTTTAATCAAGTCCTCCCGTAGTGGAGGCAACTCCTCCCTTAATTCAAGAAACTTATTCTTAAACTATTAATTTTCTTCCATCTCTCTCATCTTCCACCACAAACACTTCTAATCTATTCTTAAATTCCACAACAAGAGAATCGTTACCAAGCCAAGGAAACACGCCACACGCCTATCACCTGATCCACACGCCATTACTCAACAATAACAATGCAAATTGTGATTTCCGTCGCATTCATGGGTAACTAAACTTCTCTGTTGGGGTTATGGAAGCCGAATGAGATACTATCTATTGCTGTGAGTTTGTGAGTTCGAGACACATATATTGCTTATATCATTATTCTCTTCATCTTAATGCAAATTCTTGTGGCTGCAGACGCATAGAATAACGCCAGTCTAACATTTAACTTGTTCGAGAGAAAGGTTATTTGTCTGGAAAAGAGATAATGTCAAGGTAGTAGGACACCCTTTCCTATTAAAAAGCTAGTGCCGTAACTGGACTAACCTCTTGGAGAATTCGTACCGTTAGACACGCTTTAAGCTCGAGAGAGTTAAAGTGAAATAGTCCTTGTTTAGGTCGAGAGACGCTTGGATTTACCATCGACTACAATTCTCTATAAGCACTTGCATGTCAAGACTCTACACACTCATAGCCAATAGAGACGTATACCTCAAAAGGTGGACATAACCCTAACGCTTCAATTCTCATTGTTTACAACCAACGTAACATTCTTCCTCTTTTTACTTTGCTATTTTCAGCCTTTACTTTATTGTTTTCGTTACACATTACAATCCCCCCTTCTTACGAGACTTGCACCAAAAGTTTAGTAATTTTACTTACTTGTTGGCCAAGCTATTCCCTGTGGGATCGACACCCAACCCAGGTTGGGTTCTATATTTGCTAACGACCGTTTTACACTCATACGAGAGTTGTAGATTAAGCGTTATCAAAAATTGGCGCCGTTGCCGGGGAATACGAGTGTCAATCAAGTTTGTGATAATTACTAGACCCTTTGGTCAAAGATTCTCGTACTTTTACTTTTATTTGTTGTTTTTGTTTTTTTTTGGTTTATTCAGTGCATCAATGGAGGCACAACATGAAATTGAAAGGATGGCTGCTCAAGAGAATATTGATAACCGTAGGCGAGCAACAAATCATGACGATGAGGACGATCTGGATGGACCTGGTGCCACCAGAGCTATTACTCTTCCGCCATTGGCACCCGGAGCAAAGTTTAATATCACAAGCACCATGATTCAGTTATTGCAACTCAAGGGATTATTTGGTGGACTAGCAGGCGATGATCCGAATATGCATCTCATCAACTTTATTTCTACATGCAAGTCGTTTGACAATCCTGGTGTTGGTCAGAATGCAATTCGATTACGTCTATTTCCATTGTCTCTGTCTGGGGAGGCAACACTATGGTTGAATGGGCTGACTCCTGATTCTATTACAAATTGGAGGCAATTGAGAGACGCTTTCCTAGAAAGATTCTTTCCGCCATCCAAAAGAGCACAGTTGAGAGATGAGATCATAAATTTTCGACAGCTTCCAACTGAAGCCCTCCACGAAACATGGGAGAGGTTCAAGATGAAGCTAATGCAATGCCCAAACCATCATATGACCAATGTCCACTTGATGGAGGTATTATACAGAGCTTTGAATTCGGTGACTAAGCTAGTGGTGGACAACGCAGCTGGAGGTTCTTTCATGGACCTCACCTTTGGTCAAGCAAGTAATATGCTAGATCGTATGACGAAACAAAGTAGATCTTGGCATACCAGGGATTCTGAGGTAGCAAGCCCCACTTTATCTATTGGCATGACTGCAGACCAAAGAAGAAGAGAAGAAGAACGTGGTCAAGATATGGCGCATTTGAAAACACAAATGGATCTTCTTACAAAGTATTTATTATCAGGGAAGACCGAAAAAGTGAAAGCTATTGCGTCAAAAGGAAGAGACGAATCTGATTCGGAAGATGAGGCCAACTACTTGAACAATCAGGGGGGTTTTCGTGGGAATGCCCAAGCAAACCAAGGTCGGAACTATTATGATAAATCTGGAAGCAAAGACCAAGGTAGTTGGAAGAAAAATAATGAAAAGAGTGGTTTGTACGTTCCCCCTGGTAGACGTGATACCACCACATCTAATTCTGGGAGTATGGAAGACATGATGGCTAAGTTATTGAAAGGAGTGGAAGCAACGAGCGCGGGAGTTAAGGAGGTGATTGATGATTTGTCCTCCATGAAGCAACTAGTTGATTCTCATTCCACTTCTATCAAGCAAATAGAGCAGCAATTGAGCCAACTTTCAGCAGCATTTAATCAAAGAAAGGTTGGCACCTTACCAAGCGATACTGTGCAAAACCCAAGGAATGATGGGTCATGCATGGCCATCACTACCAGAAGTGGTAAGGTGCTGGAAACTTCAGCAAAAGGCAAGAAAGTGGTTGACGAAGTTGCGGACATGGATGCTACACTTAGTGACGTTACAAAAGGAGAAGAAGCCGCAACAACTACTCCCAACGTCAAGGACGTTTCACCTAGTGATGTGCAACCTAAAAAAGTGGAAAAACGGAAGCAAGATGAGAAGAAAACCGTGGAGAGAACACTGTCATACCCACCACCACCTTTTCCCCAAAGATTGAAGAAGGTGGCGGATGACACAAAGTTCAGCGAATTCATGACTATGCTCAAGCAGCTGACCATTAATGTTCCATTGGTGGAGGCACTTGAACAAATGCCTGGGTATGCGAAATTTATGAAGGATCTCTTGACAAAGAAGCGGGCAGCAAGTTATGAGTTAGCGGATAATGTTCATCATTGTAGTGCAATCGCTACAAGGTCGTTAGTTCAAAACAAGGCAGATCCTGGAGCTTTCACTATTCCTTGCACAATTGGATCGTTGGATTTTGCTAAGGCATTGTGCGATTTAGGAGCTAGCATCAATTTGATGCCACTATCTATCTACAGAAAGTTGGGGTTGGGAGACCCTACCCCAACCAATATGAGGCTCGTGATGGCTGATAGGTCGGTAAAATGACCTGTGGGTATCTTGAATGATGTGTTGGTAAAGGTTTCGTCATTCATCTTTCCTGCCGACTTCGTTATTCTGGATTGTAAGGAGGATTCCAAAGTTCCCATAATCTTGGGACGTCCTTTCCTTGCAACTGTAAGTGTGCTTATTGACATGAAAGATAATGAGCTTTTGTTTCGAATTAATGACGAAGTGGTACGGTTTGACATATGCAAAACAATGAAGCAGCCCAGCGATATGAATGAGTCATCTGTAGCTGATGTTCATTATGAGGATACAAAAGCATTATCTATAGAGAAACAACCTACTGTTGAGCCATTGTCTGCTGCGCCACTGAATGTTGAGCATGAGGATAATGAAGACTATGAAGAACTTATGGGTGATCTAACAGAAATAGAGTCTTATACTCCTAAGAAACCGGATTGTGATCTCAAGAATCAACCAACAGCGAAGACTCACATTGACGAGCCACTAATGCTAGAATCGCAAGAGCTCCCCAATTATCTAAGGTATGTATTCTTGGAAAGTGGAAGTATACTTCCGATAAGTGTGGCGGATGATTTAAGTGAACAGCACGTGGAGGCTCTCATATCTGCTCTGATGAGGTACAAGAGAGCTATGGGTTGGACTATTGATGATATAATTGGTGACTCTCTGGAGAAACGTATGAGCCAGCTCAAAAAAAAAATAAAAATCGCATGACCACAGGTACGCCTCATTGTCGTCTAAATCCTTTTAGAAAACGATCCATCACTTATCTCGACGAAGTCTAAGTACTCGAGATTACTATGTCGAGCCACGACAATAAATAAGGCGCTAGATGGGAGGCATCCCATTGTTTTATCGATTTATTGTTTTTCTTTTAGTACTTGTTTTGTTTTGATAAATGAAAAATCCAAAAATAAGAGTCGTGCCACGACCAAAACTAAGGCGCTTGGTGGGAGGCAACCCATCGTACTAATTGTTTTCATTTGGTTTTGAGCAAAAATAGGTGCAAGAGGTATTCAACGAGGAGATTGATTTCAATTGGCGATTTGGACGCATTGTATGGTAAAGGTGGTAAGTTAGGTATAAGGATGCATAAGGGTATGGATTGAGCATTACTCACGCTTAAAAAGGCATCGAGGAAGGCTAGGCCTAGGTAAAACTAGGCCACGAACAATGGAAAAACTATCCTATAGCCTAAGGTCTCGGAATCTAGTGTGTTATACACTATGCGCTGCCCATTCCTAAGTGTGCTTTTGACTATGCGCCGCCTATGCTATGGCATTAGGTCTCAGGATCTCATATGCCATAGACTATGCGGCGCATATGTCCCTAAATGCCATAGACAATGCGCCGCATATGCTATGGCATTCTTAAATAAATGCATGGCATATGCTATGGCATTCTGCTCAACTAGGCAAAGCATTAGGCACCGCCTATGGTCACTTTTGGTCTCTAAATCTGATTTTAATGGGTCAAAACTCAACCCAACCTTTTCTTATAAATATGAGACTTAATCTTGAACCAAAAACACATTGGAAACCTAGCTTATGCACCACCTATAGTCTCCAAAACCTATCAAAAAGTTTTCTTTTGCTCTTTTTCTTCACAAGAACATCATTCAAAGGCTTCAACCAAGTAAGTACTACTTTGTTCTTCATTTATACTTTGTAAGTACTACATTACTACACCTATTATGAATTGCTAAATCTTGAAGAAGCATTGGTGATAGTCATGTGTTTGAATTATTGATACACAACCAAGTGAGTGAACATGTACGTTAGGATGCTCTTAACCTATTTCCGACTTGAATTTGATTTTGATGCATTGTTATACTACTTGCGGAATTGCTATAGTAATGAACATTGCATAATATTGTCACTTGAATACTTACATGTTAGAACATCCCGTTCATCGGAATAAGACTTATAACTGCCTACCGACATAGGAGGTTGAGTTTATTGATAGAAACGATACCATGATGTAATCCCTATGTAGTAGTCTTGTTATACCTAACATGAAAGTATTGCAAAGGTTGCAAGAAGTGATATATCTCTGATTTTCTTGTTGGAATATAGCTCCTAAAACGCATGTCGATGAAGTCTAAGTAATCGACCACTCTCACTTCACTAATTTGTAGCAACAAACTAAGTGTGGGGCGGTACCCCTACTGCTTGTGTATAGATTGTATCTATTGGGATTGTGCTACCATTAACACTATTTCAAGTCTCAGGTACAATGGCACCTAAAGAGAGACAAGGCAAGGAGAAGGCTACCACTTCCCAAAAGGGCAAGAAAAGAGGCCGCAAGGAGCAAGGAGAACCCTCCTCGCTGCAAACACCTCGACTCACGCTTGGAATTAAGTGGGATACTTATGAGGAACTTCTAAGGATGATGACTTTGATGATGATTCCAATGCAAGGGGTATGACCCCAGACATAGAGGATGAGTCCGACTAACCAGATTCTTCTTATTTATTTTCCACTGAGGACAGTGTACCGACTAAGTGTGGGGTGGTGGTATTGCATGCTATACTTCTCTACTCGCATCTATGTTTGTTTGCTTTTGTTTTATTTTTGTTTCATTTTTTTAGTTAAGATTTTTTTAGTAGTAAATTTTTTTTTTAACTTAGCTTTGCATGAGATTATTCTAATAGGCAGCATGAGATTATAACAAGAGTATGTGCTACAATTATGACTATTGAGACGTTTAGGCTCTAGTTGTGACTCATTATGTGATATTGTGTGATTCAATTCCTTCACTTGTTGGGTCAAGAGTCTATATTACTTCCAATCAAGTCGACCATGTGCCTTGTGTGTGTGAGATAATAGTATATTCTATGTGTGTGGCTGATGCTAGAACTTGCCTGGTATGTATGCAAAGCGAAAATAAGGAGTGTAAGTTAGGATATGATTTAGGCATTTCTTTGGCAACCTATATTTGTTTACCTTCAGTTTTACCTACCCATGGACATCATCCTAGTTAAACCCTTTTGAGCCTTTAGCCTATTTCTTTGACAACCTTGTATGTAAGCCTAATCCATTTTTTCAAGACCGTAATTTGATCCAAATTCCTAAGTGCTTTAAAGTGAAAAAGTCATGTGACAACATAAGAGGAAATTGGTTGAGTATGATGCTTTAAATTGTAATCGTGCTTGAATGTGTTATGAAAAAGAAAGTGCTATCATAAGAGGTATGTTGTGAAAAGAAAAAGGAAAAGAAAGCTGAAAAGTGAGTTGTGCTTAAAATTGAAAAACAAAAGATGAGAACAAGGGTGGAAGAATAAAATAAAGAAAGGTTGAAAGAAAAAAGTGTCAATAATACAATGTGATGTATTAAAGTGCTTAGGAACTTAGTCACTATTTCTGGCCAAAATAGTTGATCCTACCCGTCCCTTAGCCTACATTACAACCATCAAAAGACCTACTTGATCCTAATCTTAACATTCCGACATTTAGTGGAGTACTACATTAAGGGCAACCCTATGGTCATCAGTTGCAACATATGAATTCTTTGTGAGAGTGAGTGCAAGGATATTTTGATACCCATGTTTGAAAAATATGCTATACTTGTGAGTGATTATGGGTACTATATTGTGAGACACACATGGTTGATGAGTCTTGGATAGTTGTATATGATTCTATGCACCTTAACGTTTGCATGCGAGTTGATCACCATCACGAGTCTATGCTTGAGGTTAAATTATTTCTACTTATAATCAGAAAGCTACTCTTTGTTGATAATTGTTGTGCTTGTCTTGAAGAATGTTTCGTGTTGTTGCTGTAAAACCCTAAGTTGATGTTTAGAAGGACATGATATTTTGTTCGAGGACGAACAAAGCTTCAAGTGTGGGGTGCTGATGATAGGCGAATTTACGCGCCTATATCAATATATTTTGCCCATATTTTAGCCTAGTTTTGAGAACAAATTATATATTTCATGCACTTTTAGTCCTTTTTCCTATAAATGAGCTAACGAACATGATTAGTAAAGTTTCAGGTATAAATGATGCAAAATACAGCATTTTATGGCTTACTTGACGCAAAAGAAAGCTCACGAACAAAGGAGAAGGAAGTGGGACGCCTAAAGGACCAAAACTGCTGCATGGAAACTCTGTCCCGGGTTAAAACAGCATTTCTGAAGACTTTGGGGACTTACAGACACAAAGCTGGATTTTGACAATGATACATTAACCTAGTACAATTGGGTTATGTATTTCATTAGTTTATTTGGATTAGGAGAATGTTACATTAACCTAGTACAAATGGGTTAAGTATTTCCTTAGTTTAGTAGGATTTGGTTATTTATTTCATTAGCATAGTAAGAGTAGGATAGGAGTATTATAAATACCCTATCATGCTAGAGATTTTAATCAAGTCCTCCCGTAGTGGAGGCAACTCCTCCCTTAATTCAAGAAACTCATTCTTAAACTATTAATTTTCTTCCATCTCTCTCATCTTCCACCACAAACACTTCTAATCTATTCTTAAATTCCACAACAAGAGAATCGTTACCAAGCCAAGGAAACACGCCACACGCCTATCACCTGATCCACACGCCATTACTCAACAATAACAATGCAAATTGTGATTTCCGTCGCATTCATGGGTAACTAAACTTCTCTGTTGGGGTTATGGAAGCCGAATGAGATACTATCTATTGCTGTGAGTTTGTGAGTTCGAGACACGTATATTGCTTATATCATTATTCTCTTCATCTTAATGCAAATTCTTGTGGCTGCAGACGCATAGAATAACGCCAATCTAACATTTAACTTGTTCAAGAGAAAGGTTATTTGTCTGGAAAAGAGATAATGTCAAGGTAGTAGGACACCCTTTCCTATTAAAAAGCTAGTGCCGTAACTGGACTAACCTCTTGGAGAATTCGTACCGTTAGACACGCTTTAAGCTCGAGAGAGTTAAAGTGAAATAGTCCTTGTTTAGGTCGAGAGACGCTTGGATTTACCATCGACTACAATTCTCTATAAGCACTTGCATGTCAAGACTCTACACACTCATAGCCAATAGAGACGTATACCTCAAAAGGTGGACATAACCCTAACGCTTCAATTCTCATTGTTTACAACCAACGTAACATTCTTCCTCTTTTTACTTTGCTATTTTCAGCCTTTACTTTATTGTTTTCGTTACACATTACAATCCCCCCTTCTTACGAGACTTGCACCAAAAGTTTAGTAATTTTACTTACTTGTTGGCCAAGCTATTCCCTGTGGGATCGACACCCAACCCAGGTTGGGTTCTATATTTGCTAACGACCGCTTTACACTCATACAAGAGCTGTAGATTGAGCGTTATCACCAAAGGAGCAAAGCTCATTTTCCTTTCACGGTAAAGCGGCTCATAAAAAAAGGTTGGCCCGTCAAAAGTCCGGTCCCTTCGCGAACGAAGTTCAGAATCAACAAGGGTTCATAGAACGAAGGAAGTGTATAACTGGGATTTCATTCCACTTTTTTGTTCGTAACGAGGGAGAGATAGAATGGAGTTCTTCACGAAGTTCTAAACAATGGAATAAAAAAAACTTTCTCTATGGCCTCCTCTACTTACAGTCAAGTGGCTGAACGCTCATCGTTTTGAGACATTATGGCTTAGGGGTCGACCCCGGTAACAAAGAAGGAATCCATAAAAACTTAGGATCCGACACCATGATAAAATACTACCCTCATGATTAGACCATGTCCCTGAGATTTGATAAAAGAAAGGTGCATTAGCGGTTAATACGTTGTAATTGGATAAGTTATTAGGAATATGACAGAACGAAAGACCAAGGAAAGAAAGAAGAATACACCAAAATGCAAGTGTTGCACCAAACACTGGTGGTTGTTTCTTGTTGTAAGTGAATACAATGAAAAGACCTGGAAATAACGAATAATGAAACAATTCATACATTGACATTTCGTGCTCATTTCCAAATTTCTGCTTTGTTATTCCCATCATCCGGTAACCACAGGATGATCCACAAGAAAAGTGGCAGGATTCGAACCTATGGCCGGCCTGCCCCTAAACTGCTGGGTTGGGTGGCCGGGTTAGCATCCCTCTTCGCCTCTGTACCCGAAACAGATACGCTGCGCTACCCAACGCCTAACCTTGTCTCCCCTTCTCCTCTTCTAGTTGTGCCATTACCAATCGCGGGTAACCCGCGGTCCGGCCGCCCCTGACCTAAGAAGAACTATTATCCTTATGACCAAAAAAGGATCAGCTTCTTACTTCTCGAGCGATAGTTCCACCATCTCGACCAACAACTTCTTAGGAGTAGGGGCACCAAAGCTTGCCCAACCTAGTAAAGGGGCTTGGGGATAGAGGGTTTTCTGGGGGAGAGAAAGTTTCCAGGTTGGATTTTTTTAGATCAAATAGTACTAGTTGGGTAGATAGAGGTGGTAAAATCAAGCGGTGGTTGTTTTTCCTTGGCTTATCGATCTTCTTTAGCAGGGCGGGTCACTTGAGTGTCAAAACAAAACCAAGCGGTGGTTGTTTTTCCTTGGCTTATCGAACCAGCGTATGCCCATTCCTCCTTTGATGACTCTCAGTAGAGAAAGCCTAAATTTTCCGATGTGGATTGAAAATGAAGTTGGGGATGGACATAGATCTTTTCGCCTATCCAGAGTGTTGGAAATATAGCAATGTTTTTTGTATTTTGGATTTCCCGATCATTGGAAGCAATCTTCACTGGCACAAGGATCTCCTCACAGCAACCTCCATTATGATAGAAGCCGACAATGAGTTTACGAAGGCTTTGAGTAGTGCGAAATAGGCTAATCACCAGACTGCTCTGGAATAGTTTAATCGCTGGAGACAAGAATAAGTGAATCTAGTTTTGAGAGCATGCCTTACTCTAATAGGGGGTGTAGAGTTTCTAAGTGAAGGCAAGTGCAACTATATATGTAATATCCTAGCTGTCATCAAGGCAGGTCCGCTATAAAGCCTACCGGCCGGCCAAAAAGTCCTTAAGAATGAGAAAGTCGACTAAAAGGCTATTCCATAACCGACTCTTGTTATCGAGTCAAGGGGGCGTTCAGCCACTGTAAGGAGAGGGGGCTTGGCTGGTACCAGGCTCTAAAAGATTTTTCTTCGAGCGAGCGGTCTTTCTATCTTTTTGGGTTGCATGCCCAAGGCAATGCTTTTTGTAGATTGAGATGGATTGATCTTCGCTATCGTGCCTCCTCCTTGTACCAGTTGATGCTGGGGCAGTGCTTAATATGAGTTTTCTCCTGCCCCAGACAGCTTTCGAGGTTCTCATCGATTACAGAGGTTTCTACCACTGAACTTGTTTATGCTCTCCTTTGATCGAGTGTTATTTCTATAAATAAGATTGAGTAGGAAAATGTTGAATTGGCTTCAATCGAGATTGCCTCGGCTTCTTAGGCACATGAGGACCCGGCCTAACATCTTTTCAATCGAAATCCAAATCAAAGACAAGTTCTACCAAGGCCAGGATCTGAAAGAGAGGATTCACTTTCCGAAATTCCAAGTGACATGATTCCTCCTTCAGAAGCTAAAGTTGAATGATCGAAGTCTCCTTTAGGTTCAGTCGAAGAGATCGAAGCGAAGTCATCAACTAAACCATTCGAATGGTCTCCCCTAAGAGTGACCTCTTTTCCAAATAAATCGAACCTCGATACCACATTTATCAAAAAGATATTGTAATCTCCTTAGGTTGCACAACCCCTTTAGATCGTTCTATTCGTGCTTGAAAAACGAACCCATCGGTCCGCTCCTTTTAGTGGACATTCTTAGTCGTCCTCCGAGGGCCCCATAGATCAGATCGTGAACTCTTTCAGACCCTTAGTTTCACTTGGTTGGGGCAGAGTTTCAGCCTGCCTTCCACCGAATATAAAAAACCTTAGAGCTGCCTAACCTGCTGACATCCCAGCGAAGAGAGTCATTATTTATGTTACATCTTCGAATTTGAGAGAGGGATTTCCTCTTATCTCTCAAATTATAGGCATTGAAGCGATCGAGAGAAAGTAAGAAAAATATTGCACACGCCCCTCATTCACCCTTTACTAATATAATAGAAGGTAAGGCAAAAGCAAGAGTAAAACTACGAGCTAAAAGCAGGCGTGCCTCTCTTTTAAGAGAATATGATACCATCCCCCACTTTTGGCGCACTTGTTTGATGAGCTAAGTCCAAGCGCCATATAAGTCAAAAGCTATCCTGAGACCTAAAAAAGCAAGGTCGAAATCCATCCCTGTTTTTCCTGTATTTGACTAGTAGGGCTAATGAATGACCCTTTGATCTATGTCGTTCCAAGTTCATCCAGGTCTGATTAGAAGTTCCAAAATGAGTGGAGCGAGGCGCTTTAGAGGGAAAAGATTGGCAATTTGTCTTTTCAGAGCTATCACCCCAATAAAAAAAAAGATTCTTGTGGTAGGCCCTGTCCCTGGTAAAAAATATAGTGAAATAACCTTCCCTATTCTTTCCCCGGACCCTCCTACTAAAAAAGATGTTCACTTCTCAAAATATCCTATATATGTAGGCGGGAACAGGGGAAGGGGTCAGATTTATCCCGACGGCAGCAAAAGTAAGAATATAGTTTCTAATGCTACAGCAGCAGGTATAGTAAGCAAAATCATACGAAAAGACAAAGGGGGATATGAGATAACCATAACGGATGCGTCGGATGGGCGTCAAGTGGTTGATATTATCCCTCCCGGACCAGAACTTCTTGTTTTCGAGGGCGAATAACCAATCCAATAAGTCTTTCTGGCTGGATCTCCCCCAATAGACTCCTTTTTTAAGGTGTCCCCGAGAATACCAGTCATAAGCATAAGAAAGCTCGATCGGGGGTGGCTTTCCTTTCTTTAGGAACCTATTTCCTCTGTCGATAGAGCTAAAGCAATCATTCATTAATCCATCCTCCCATGAACTGAAAACTGACCCACTCACACTCCTTTTGAGGGATTCGAGAATAAGTATCATACTGAGTCAACGATCAGGGCCTATCCATTTATCAAACTACCAATTTCTTTACTCAACTAAGGGCGAGCGACCTATAACACTAGTAAGGATTAGGAGGGTTGCAGCTACTAGAAAGACAAAAGGGTATGGGCTTACGGTGCCTTACCTATTAGGTATTTTATGGGTCCCTTCCCACACACCTATTATGTCAATGGAGGAAGCCATCTATATGGCAGGAGAAGGAGAGGGAGAATCAACATCTTTAGCATAGGGAACTTTTTCTCATATTCTAGAAGTTCTAATCGCCTCTAAGTCCAATAGCGGTTGTTGCTCGACGGCTAGTGCCAGTTTTCTGATTAATAGACTAAGCTTCTGCTGGGTTTGGAAAGCAAATCTCACTCTGTTGGAGCGGTTGACCTTCTTTTTTCTAAAGCTGAATTCAGGACAGGTTCAATGCTTGCCCGATTTTGAGGACCTTTTCCCCGCTATTTGGCCTCAACGCTCCTAGTTGGCCTAGTCGGTGAATAAACCTATTGTTCAAGCCTGATCAATCCTCTTCGTCCTTGGGCATTCGCCCTAACAGACTTATTTAATAAAGAATATAATTCAGGTATGGAATGACAGTCGAATTATGGTATGGTAGCTTTTGTATTGCTAGCCTGCCATTCTTCTGTATGAGAAAAGGAAGTTACAAGCCGAAACTATAAAGCGAAACTAAATTTGTAGAATGATAATGTGAAAAATGAGACCGAGGACGGATGCTAAAAGCAAGAATGCCCGCAACAACATATTAGGTGCTCTTTCTACTAGTTCTAATTGTTGTTTCAGTTCACTTCATCATTTGAGAGTGGTTCCACTCTACGATTATAGTCAGCTATTAGTGCGAAAATTTCTCTGTCTTTCTTTTCTATTAGTCGATCGCTGGCGCCCCGATCAGTTAGTCTTTCTATTTCTTCCTCTAGGAAGTCTATTTTCTTCTTATACCGGTCCGCTAGCACGGCCCCTTCTTTTTTGTTATCTTGTAGGAGCCTTTCGATTCCCCGTTGAGCTTGAGCTGCGACTTCACTGGCTGGTACTTCTTCTTCTACCATCGACCGTGGCTTCATATGCAAGGCTGTATTTTGTTCACCTAGACCATCCATCGTCTTATAGGCCATATCTCGGGAACCCTCTAACTCTTGATCTCGGACCTGTGCTTTCTAGGTCTTTCGACCACTAAGATTTTTGCTTACATTCCCTGGGATTCGTTCGGATATAGCGATGGAGATAGTGATATCTTTAGGTGTAGCGTGATAACATTCCGCCTTCCCCTATCTATGGGATCTCTAACACTCGAACAGAGTCTAGTCCTTACTTAAGGAGATCGGTAGCGTACACCTGCACGAGATGCCCGCCCTTTGCAATAGTTTGTGAGGAACCTCGGGTCTCACAGGGGAGGGAGCGTGCTTAGCTTTTTGCTAATGAATGAATTCCTCTCAAACGAGGAAAAGGCCTTTTCACGAGAATGGAATCCGGGATACAAACTAAGATATCTCGTTCAAAATGATGCTATTCAATAGTGCCTTTCTTAGAAGGAATTTCCACAGGGGCGTCGCGAGCAGCACACGGGGCGAATCCACTTCTGACCTTCTGATCTTTCCTGGGGAGAGCAGCAAAGCCCACAGAAAGTTTTTTTATCAATTCCATTCTCTAACTAAGAAAAGCAGTCTACTTATGTACTCTAGCTTTGCTAATGAGATAAGGTAGTTGGCTTACTTGCTTGTTAGAGGACAGGTAGTGAACTAATTGCTCTTCTTAGATAGAAGAAGATGCCATTCGTTTGATGAGAAATAAAAAGGAATATCGAAAATTCAAGTAAGGTAGAACTATTCGAATCTTATATTCCACCCAGGTGAGTGATTTTTTCTTTTCGACTAGAGGAGTTCTCTTTGTTAGAAAGCCCTCTTGCTGCTTGAAAAGGAGCTAATTGACACTATTCAATGTCTCGAGTAGGCCAATAGCCTTTTTTTACCTTTGCTGGTGCTTGAGTTGGACTGGATGAGGATTGAGGATTAGCAATGATTCTCCAGCCATTTTTAGGTTTTACCTGGCAAGTCTAACTAGATCTTTATTTAAACACAAGCAAAATCCGCAATAAGGAATGTTACAAATGGAACATGTAGGAATAATAGGTCCTATTCTTTTTTTGTTGACCCTCATTTCAATTGATTGGATGCTTGAGCACTCAGAGATTTTTGTGAGTTCCTCGTATATAATAAAGTATCTTCCGCCCCTTCCACAACTATTTATATTTCCTATCGGGCTCTCCAATCTAACCCAAGGTCCAGTCATTATACAATGGATTAATAATAGAAAATTTGTATTTGTAGTAGAAGGTAATTGCGAAGTCTTGATAACCCCTTTAGCATTCGAATATTTCCTTGAAGCCTAGCCTAAGCCTAAATATGCAATGCAAGGATATTTCCAATTTTTTAGAAAAAACCCCCAGACCAGATGTTTAGAATCAAACAAGTATCAACAGTCTGCCTTCTCTGCTTCTGCTGGGGAATCATTTGGCGGGTTATATCAACAGAAGAAAAGAAGAGATTTCTAGTTTTTTGTTGATCAGGCGACACCCGGATTTGAAATGGGGAAAAAAGGATCTGCATTCTTCTGCCTTACCACTCGGCCATGTCGCCAAAATGCTACAAATACAAAATATATGAAAACTTTCCCGGATTACTGAACTGCTTTTTTATCGTACTTGCACCTTGAGTTCTGTTTTTCTTAATTTTTCCTAAAAGTCAAAGAAATCCTAATCCTTCTTCCCTTTTGATTGGGTTTGATTCATCCTTTCAATTTCTATTGAGTCTATCTCAAAATTCATAATGTTCAAAACTTTCTCTTACCTTTCTATTGAAATCTATTGAAAAATCAAATGTGGATCTTCAGTCGCAAAATCCAAAATTCAACTTTATGAAAATAGGAACCATTAACTATTGACTTAGAATGCATGAACGATTCTTGGATTTGAATCTCCAATTTTTGTTTTCCTAATGACATAAGAAAATACAACTTGATATATAACTAATCAGTATGGATTTTTTCAATCAAAAAATCCTTCTCAATTATAATTATTAATAATAATTATAAAAACAATTATGAGTATATGTAAACACCCCAAGAGAAATTGTTAGACGGATATATATTATTTATATATGTTTTATTATTTATATATGTTTCCGATATAGAATTATCAGATATAAGAAAAGTATCATACTTCAATTTGAATTTTGAATTGAATCCAATCCCATCCAGCATAGGCTGGTAAAGTTCACTAATCCGGTAGCGAGGGGAAGATGAACAATGAAGCTATAGCTGCTCACCTTTCCTTCGAAAGCAGTTAAGCCCACCTTACAATCTTTCTTTCTATCTCGAATTCTTGATCTTTGGTGCCAATAGAGCAAAGGAAGCGAGGGACGAAGTCCTCTATCTACCCGGTTAGATCTATTGAATGAGATCCTAGAGACAGGGCTAGGAGGTATGAGTCAATCGGATGCAGGGAAGCCCAAGCAATCCATTCCTATCAGTCATTCGTCAGGAAGCGGTAGAGAAAGAATCAGATTTTCAAATCTCATTGTTGAAGGCGTAGAGAGGAAAAAAAGGAGAATTTTCGATAGCCATTTCGTTAATAAAAAATAGTGTAATTAATTGGACCAACAGCCCTCTGTCCGGCAGGCTATTTCCGTGCAACTATGGTTTCTGTAGTCCTCGCTATGCCAGCAATAGGGAATCCCTCTAAAATCAAACCGGAACTCCCCACCCTAATTCGATATGTAGAATCGGAATGCTAGTTGCGTGATAGTTTGATTCCTCACAAATGAGAAGTCCCCAAGCTTGACCCTTCCCACACAGGGGCGACTGGCTGGGGAAAGAACCCGAAAGCTATAATAGCAGTCTCGACACAGGCGGAGATGAAGGGATGAAAGATTTGACTTTGATATAGTCTTTCAAGCGTCTACTATACTCATGCCCTTCGGCCCGTAAGTTGGAAAGAAAAGTTTGGATCGATCTCACCCCCTTACACTTGAACGGCGGATGCCCTTCCCTCATTGCGTCGGATCAGATATGGATATATCAGGGTTGGTGTTGCAATGTTCCATTTTTCTCTATGGGTCCAGCTAACTCTCCCTTATGACTGAACGGAACCTGTACGCCGGCACGCTTTTAGTTCTGACTTGAACTAGCACTTGCCTTCTCGCTTGACTGGCTTCCTGAACTTACAGCTATCTGAAAAGCAAGATGGATTTTACGAAATGACTCCCTGGGCTCGTCCCTACTTTTGATCTTGGCTGCTTTCCCTGAAGCGGTTCTCTCTTCAGCGGTGCAGGTCTCGGCTCTCCTCTACTTGAACTGTGCCCGGAACCTATCTTTTATCTCAAGGTGCTTGCCCGCCTTACAACAAAGGGCTCGGAAGAGTCAAGCACTTGACGGAAAGAAAAGAGTTTTCTCTGCGACTCACTATGATTCACTTGAACCATGATCGACTGTGATTGTGAGAATTGCCTAGAGCTTCTTGGCCCACGTGTCCCGAACGAACTAAATCGCCCAGTATATGTGGCACGGAGGCTACTCCACTAGACTATAGATTTTGGTATGATATATATCTAATTACATCCGGCGTATGATTCACAGTAATGCGAAAGCAAAATTAACAACATCAGAAACATCAAGAAAATGCAGCACCGACCCCTGACCTACGACATGGAGCTGAAAGCCTCCAACTAGGTGAACCACCAGACCAAGCCAGGCGAGAAAGAGAGAAGGAAGGGTAAAGGGAAGAAAGGAGGATGAAGGGCATCTTTCGTCAGCTTAGCAAGGCTGGGAGTTCTAACAAAAAGAGGGTTTGATCACCATGATTGGCACACATTGACATGACTACCCGCCGCCCTCTCTATCCGCTAACTTCGGTACCCGGGGGCATTTCCCTCACATGTTGAAGAAAGAAAGCCCCTCTCTTATATGACATTTCACAAGAAATTTACCCAACCTGGAAAAACTACAGAAAAACAATTTCCTATATTTCGAGTTCTCCTCGTCGACGTTGAAGAAGACTCGCCCCCGAGTCGTCAGTGCTTTGGTCGACCATAATAAGGAGAAAGATCAGAAAGATTTCGACCTTTCTGAAACCTCATACTCAGCTGGTAGTTCAATCATGGTAGGCATTTTCACCAATGCGTTTGAGAAC